>JXXA01012593.1:0-22981 GCA_000956255.1 Anopheles punctulatus | reverse complement strand
CAGAGTGCGTTCAAGGGCTGTGACGAGTTGAATCGCATCCAGAGCGTGGTGTATCCGGCGGCCTATAATAGTAACGAAAATTTGCTCGTCTGTGCACCGACCGGTGCCGGTAAGACGAACGTGGCCATGCTGACGATCGTGCACACGATCCGGCAGTTTGTTGACCAGGGCGTTATTCATCGCGATCAGTTTAAGATCGTGTACGTGGCCCCGATGAAGGCACTGGCCGCGGAAATGACCAGCAACTTCGGTCGCCGGCTACAGCCGCTGGGTATTGCCGTGCGCGAACTTACCGGCGACATGCAGCTGACGAAGGCGGAACTTCAGCAAACGCAGATGATAGTTACGACGCCGGAAAAGTGGGACGTTGTGACGCGCAAAGGTGCGGGAGATGTGGCGTTTATTAGTTTGGTGAAGTTGCTCATCATCGACGAGGTGCATTTGCTGCACGGTGAGAGAGGTCCAGTGGTGGAAGCACTCGTTGCACGTACGTTACGGTTGGTGGAATCGTCCCAGAGCATGATTCGCATTGTCGGATTGTCTGCGACGCTTCCAAACTACATCGATGTAGCACGGTTTTTGCGTGTGAATCCCATGATCGGGCTGTTCTTCTTCGATTCCCGTTTCCGGCCGGTTCCGCTCAGTACGAACTTTATCGGTGTAAAGTCACTGAACGCCTTAAAGCAGCTCTCGGACATGGACACGATTTGCTACGAACGTTGTATCGATATGGTTCGTCAGGGGCATCAGGTGATGGTGTTTGTACATGCCCGAAACGCTACCGTACGCACGGCTACTTTGATTAAGGATCTGGCCCAGCAACGAGGGCACATCAATTTGCTAGTGCCGGAAAGTAATCCCGAGTACGGGAGCGCGCTGAAGGTGGTGTCCAAGAGCCGAAACAAACAGCTGGTGGAACTGTTCCAGAACGGGCTAGCTATGCATCATGCCGGCATGCTGCGTCCGGATAGGAATCTGGTGGAGAAATACTTTGCCGACGGGTTGATTAAGGTGCTGGTGTGTACGGCTACGTTAGCGTGGGGTGTTAACCTGCCCGCCCATGCGGTCATCATCAAGGGGACGGAAATTTACGACTCCAAGCACGGTACGTTCGTGGATCTGGGCATACTGGATGTGTTACAGATTTTTGGCCGTGCTGGACGACCGCAATACGATAAGAGCGGCGTCGGTACGATCATCACGACACACGACAAGCTAAACCACTACCTTTCACTGTTGACCAATCAGTTTCCGATCGAGTCGAACTTTATCCAGTGTCTGGTGGACAATCTGAATGCGGAGGTGACGCTGGGAACGATCAGTAACGTGGACGAGGCGATCGTTTGGTTGAGTTACACCTATCTCTTCGTGCGCATGCGCATGAACCCACAGTGTTATGGGCTAAACTACGATGATCTACGCGAGGATCCTTCGCTAGAGATGAAACGGCGGCAGTTGATCCACACGGCCGCGATGGCATTGGACAAGGCGCGCATGGTGCGCTACAACGATCGCACCGGTGATTTGAACGTAACCGATCTTGGCCGAACGGCGTCCCATTTCTACATCAAGTACGACACGGTGGAGGTGTTCAACGAGATGCTGAAACCGATCATGACCGATGCGGACATTCTGCAGATGATGGCAAATGCGCACGAGTTCCAGCAGCTCAAGGTACGCGACGACGAGATGGACGAACTGGACGAGTTGACGCAAATATGCTGCGAGGTGCCGGTACGCGGCGGCAGCGAGAACATCCACGGCAAAGTGAACATCCTCATGCAAACGTACCTGTCCAAGGGGTTCGTGCGTTCGTTTTCGCTCATGTCGGACATGTCGTACATTACGCAGAACGCGGTGCGTATAGCGCGCGCCCTGTTTACGATGGTGCTGCGTGCGAACAACCCGATCCTGGCCGGGCGGATGCTGAACGTGAGCAAAATGTTCGAGAAGCAGATGTGGGAATCGCAAACACCGATGTACCAGTTCGGCATTCTGCCGTTGGATGTTGTGGAGAAGATCGAGAAGCGCGGGTTGAGTGTGCTGGCACTGCGCGATATGGAGGAGAAAGAGATTGGGGACTTTCTGCGCAACCATCGGTACGCGAAGATAGTGAAGCGCTGTGCGCAAGAGTTCCCGATGCTGGAAATCGAAGCGACCCTGCAACCGATCACGCGTACCGTGCTCCGGATACGGGTGTTTATACAGGCCTCGTTCCGGTGGAACGATCGTGTGCACGGCAAAACGGCCGAATCGTTCTGGATCTGGATTGAGGATCCGGAGAGTAATTACATCTACCACTCGGAGTACTTCCAGATCACGAAACGGCAGACAATGCGCCAGGAGGAGCAGGAACTGGTTATGACCATACCGTTAAAGGATCCGCTGCCTCCGCAGTACTACATACGCGTCGCTAGTGATACCTGGCTGGGTAGCAATAATCTTGTGCCGCTTTCCTTTAAGCATCTTATCCTGCCGGAAGTGCATCCACCGCATACCGAGCTCCTGCCCCTGCAGCCGCTGCCGGTGACGGTGCTAAACAATCGCCAGTATGAGTCACTGTACAAATTCACCCATTACAACCCGATCCAGACACAAATCTTCCATTGTTTGTATCACACGGACAACAACGTACTACTCGGAGCACCGACCGGATCGGGTAAAACGATCGCGGCGGAAATGGCAATGTTCCGCGTGTTCCGGTTGCTTCCCACGGGCAAGGTGGTGTACATTGCTCCGTTAAAGGCGCTGGTCAAGGAGCGCATGGACGATTGGAAGGTGCGGATTGAGCAAAAGTTAGGCAAAAAGGTAGTGGAGCTGACCGGCGACGTAACGCCGGATATTCGAGCGATAAAAGAATCGTCGGTGATTGTTACGACACCGGAAAAGTGGGACGGTATCAGTCGTTCGTGGCAGACGCGCGATTATGTGCGTGACGTTGCGTTGATCGTGATCGATGAAATTCATCTGCTCGGTGAAGATCGTGGTCCGGTGTTGGAGGTGATCGTGTCACGCATGAACTTCATATCGTCGCATACCGAGCGTACGGTGCGCATCGTTGGACTGTCGACGGCATTGGCAAACGCGAGAGATCTGGCCAACTGGCTCGGCATAGAAACGATGGGTCTGTACAACTTCAAACCATCCGTCCGGCCGGTACCACTTTCGGTGCACATACAGGGATTCCCGGGCAAGCACTACTGTCCCCGGATGGCCACCATGAACCGTCCGGCGTTCCAGGCGATACGACAGTACTCACCGTGCACTCCGGCTCTCATATTCGTGGCCTCCCGTCGGCAAACGCGTCTGACCGCGCTGGATTTGATCTCTTTCCTGGCGGGAGAAGATAATTCCAAACAGTTTCTGCACACCTCGGAAGAGGAGATGGATCAGATCGTGCAGAATGTGCGCGATAGTAACCTTCGCCTAACGCTGGCATTTGGTATTGGCATGCATCATGCCGGTTTGCAGGAACGCGACCGCAAGACGGCGGAGGAATTGTTTTTGAACAGGAAAATTCAAATCCTTATCGCCACGGCCACACTGGCGTGGGGTGTTAATCTTCCCGCGCATTTGGTCATCATCAAAGGTACGGAATTCTACGATGGTAAGCTGAAGCGGTACGTCGATATGCCAATCACGGATGTGCTGCAGATGATGGGCCGTGCGGGACGTCCGCAGTTCGGTAACGAGGGTATCGCCTGCGTGTACGTGCAGGATACGAAGAAAAATTTCTACAAAAAGTTCCTGTACGATCCGTTCCCGGTGGAATCGAGTCTGCTGGCGGTGTTGCCCGATCACGTTAATGCTGAAATCGTTTCGGGCACTTTGCGAACGAAGCAAAGCATCCTGGACTATCTGACGTGGACGTATTTCTATCGGCGGTTGGTCCGCAATCCAACCTACTACGGGCTGGAGAGCACGGAGATGGATAATATTAATTACTTCCTGTCGGATCTGATCGAAAGCGTGCTCGATAAGCTCGTCCGGGCGGGTTGCGTGATACTGGAGGAAGATAATCGATCGCTCATGGCGACGTCGATGGGACGCATTTCCTCGTACTACTATCTGTCCCACATCACAATGCGCCATTTTGCTGATACGTTGCGGCATGATATGAGCATGGAAGAGTTGCTGCGAGCGATGGCGGATGCAGCCGAATTCGAAGAACATCCCGTGCGTCATAATGAAGATTTGTACAATGCGTAAGTATTGAGCGGCAGGTGTTATATCCTGGCAGAGGATACGTAATTTCTATTCTATTTCTTTTCACAGTGACCTCGCCAAATTATGTCCCCTCAAGGTAGATCCCTTGTCGGTGGACAATCCGCACACGAAAGTGTTTTTACTGCTGCAGGCGCACATGTCGCGATTACCCTTACCGAACACCGACTACGGTACGGACACGAAATCTGTGCTGGATCAATCAATTCGTATTATTCAGGTACGTGTTTTTAAACTTTTCAATAAAAAAAACATATACACACTCATGTTCGTGTACGTTTTGTTCGTTCAGGCAATGATCGACATCAGTGCGGAAAGGGGATGGCTACCAACGACGCTGCGGATACAACAGCTAATGCAGTGCATCATCCAAGCACGCTGGCTTGACGATCCCGTTGTCATGACTCTACCAAACGTGGAACCGTACAATGCGTCCATCTTTAATCAGATCAAAACAGAGTAAGCTTTGCATTGGGCGACTTTTCTTGGAGCAGCAATTTATTCTACGTTGCTATTTCTTTAGATTACCATTCCTAACGCTCCCCGCGTTAAAAGAAAAGTGTAACCGAAAGTACGAAAATCTTGCCGGACCGCTACGACAGGAGTTCGAGGAACAGGAAATAGAGCAGATTTACAAGGTGATATGTGAGTTACCCTCCATCAACGTGCAGTTATCGGTGCGCGGTCCCTTCGGCACGGAAGGTGACGTGGATCGACCGATCCAGCAACCGATGAGTCGTGATCAGTGGGTGGAGCTGTATGCCGACCAAGAGTACGTCGTTTGTGTGCAACTAATTAGGCTGGGCTCGTTTGACTCGCTCAACATACACTGCCCAAAGTTTCCGAAGGGTAAAGACGAAGGATGGTTCCTAACGCTCGGCCATCAGGCTGAAGGTGAAGTGATAGCGCTTAAGCGTTGCGTGTATCGAAACAATCGCAGCACGCATCAGTTGTGCTTCTACGCACCGTCGCGTGTTGGTAAGCATGCTTGTTGTAGTGGTTGGTTTTTATGTAACAAATTTGTAGTAATATTATTTTCGTTCGTTTTCCATAGGAAGATGCATATACACCGTGTACCTGCTCTCCGATGGCTACATAGGTCTGGATCAACAGTATAACATACAGTTCGAAGTGGTGGCCCCTCCGGAAGGTACCAAGGATGAATTTCAACTAGCGTTCGATAAAGGATTTTGGTAAACGCTCGTATACAAGCGCGCGCGCACGCACGTACGTTTAGCGCTCTAAGCTAAGCCAGGATGAGGAAATACACAGGGAAGATGATTATTTATAACCGAGAATTGGACGAGCCGTTTCGAGTGTGAAGAAAGAAATAACACAGGTAGGAACAGTTTCATTCGATCGTACTTGGTAACATAAAAATATATTCTCTAAATGAAACACCTCGGCAGGAACAATTTGTTTCGCTAATAGTGATTTAGTTTTCACTGTTCGATGAACTATTGCTAGTTTACTTTAAAAAAGTCACCTGTACAAAGGTTCACCTAAAGGAACCCTTCGGTAATCGAGGTCAAACAAACGGTTTTTTTTTTTACAACTGGTTATTAGGTCATGTATACAAGCATGAGTGAAGAGAATTACACGTGTATCAATCATACTTGTGATTGTTAACGGTATCCCGATCACACATTTGCGGGTAGTTTTTTTTTAATGCTACAAGTCTTTAACACATGTCAACTTTCTTGCTGGTTTTGCTCGTTTTTTTTTTCGTCGCACTTAACTGTTATGACACACAATGCAAGACCGTACCCGTAGCAATCCGGTAATCGTGTACAATATGCACTACTCTTACGGTATTTGCAACTAGCGTAAACCATGTGCCAGGAAGCTGTGTCTTTTTACGTCACTGTATTTGCGGACAACAGCACTAGTTGAACAAACGTCACACCGATGAACTGCTTCGCACTCGCACACTAGTACTAAGCAAATGATTCGTAAGAACTGGCAAATCATTGCCTGGGTTTAGCCATTTTGGTACGGGCATACGGATTGGCATAAAAAAGGCTAAACTAAAGCTAATTCCATCCTGAGACTACACTGACGCACTGGCAGCGCACATACTCCTCCGTTAGAAGTTTGGCCGGAGAGAACACTTTTACAGTTTCGTCATTTCCGCGTCGCACAACGATTCGATCACACGCTTCACTTCCTCCGGATCTTCCACCTGTTCTTCCGTCCCCTCGAACGTACCAAGCCTCTCGCCGACTTTCACTCTTTGACCGGGGAATAGATTAAACCTGTGCAAAAAGTGGAAGTGGTAGCCTTTTAGTCACCGAAACGCCTGCAGGAGCACGCGGGTAGTACTTACTTAAATTCCTTCGGAGCCTCAAAGATCAGCACAATCGTACTACCCATTCGGAACTGACCAACTAGCTCTCCTTTGTCAAGGTACTTGTCGGTGGGCAACTCGAGCTCATCGTAGTTTTTCTTTTTATGACTACCGCACGCTAAACCAACCCATTTATTGGTTTTCAACTTTTCATCCATAAATATTTCAACCGATCCAACGTTGGTAGCTCCTGAGAGATGAGCAAAAAAAAAACAAACGAAAAAGAAGACAATTAGTAATGTTTATACTTGCCTTAACCGTGCCCCACAACCCGGATCTTCAATTCTCACGCCACGGTCAGCTATAACCACGATTATACCAGTTCCGATTAACGCTTATCAACCTTCATTCATGGCTCAGTGCGATCCATCGATCGTACGATCGTACGATCCTAGATCTGTTACCGAAAAGCCTCCCGGATCCCGGAGAGGACGCCGTCTGATAATGATTACAACATCATCGTTATGTTCATCGCTTATCAACTTCTTCCTCACACCTTTCGCTGGTGTCGTATGACTGAAACTCTCGGCAGGCGATAGTCAAATTGCAAGCAGATTGAAGTGGGAGCAGAGATCCGGGTATGAAAAAGTTCCCACAATAAAAAAAACCCCTTTGCTACTCACCCACGGCGGTGTAACTGAAGAATCCGTGTTTCCATTTGCCGATGTAAACCACACGCTCGTTCAAACAAAACAATCCCGGAATCCAGCCCGCAATCTTCGGGCTAACCGACAGGAGTTCACCCGCGAAATGTCTCCTCAGTTCCGGTTTCCACAGGGACGGCGAGTGGAAACGATGGTAATCACCCGGCGCCAGATAGATGACGCATTGGTACAGAACACTATCAGGGGAGGATTTTTTCTTCACTTTTTCCACCATTTCCGGAGCCTCTTTTTTCGTCCAAGTCGGTGGTCCCAAGAAGGATTCTAAACTGTATGATACACCTTTCACCTTGGGGCGGTAGTGTGAAATAGAGAAGGTTAAGGTTAGTTTTTTTAAACAAACGATTGGATGCTTTGTGGTCTTAACACATACCTGCTCTATTTGGCTACTGGTAGCGGGTCCGAAGTGTAGAATGCGTCCATCGCACGGTGACACAAAGCTAAGCTTGGGATCGATCGGACGTGCGTCTTCTTTAAGTGGGCGGGTGAAAAATTCGCCTAAACTACGATATTCTCTATAGTGACGGGAATGTAAAACAGAGCAAGCAGAGATTAGTACACAGGAAACGAAACGGCGGTTAAAGAAAGATATGAAAGAAGTAGAAGTACAATTTGCACACCATTGAACGTTATTAAAAAGCGTTTAAAAGCGTTTGTTAGACAGTTGAAAATTGCAAATTTGGTTGAATGGCATTGTAGTGGAATACCAAACAAAAAGGAGTAAGCGTAAAAAAGGACGAGGAAAAAACACACAAAAGAACCACCCGTGCCGGACAAAAAATATACACAGAAGTATCCACGACCACACGAAGAGAGTGTAGGTGATTTGTAGCAAACGGAGAGAGAGAGAGAAAGCATTACCTTATCGTTCTGCAACATGTGCTAAACAATTATTATTACTAGTACTCGTTATATGCTTGTAATAACAAACACGCGACTTTAGTACACGAATGAAACCTAGATTTGGAGGATTTGAAATGAAACCAGGGCGGATGTTTTACTTACTTGAAGTTATCTGTTGCCGCTTCCTCCATCTTTACACCGAACGTAGTCGAGTAGAGACCGTACACCATGGGACGCACCGGTTTTGGAACCCTTCGATCGGCCATCCAACCCCAGCAGCGACTCATGAGACGCAGTGGCAGCGAACAGTACATTTTCGCCTGAAATTGACCGCACGATGAGCAAATACGAAGGGAGGATACCGAACGGGAGGTGGGAAGACGCTAACTACTTACCTGCCATTTTGCGGCAGTTCGCGGGAGGCCCTTCTTATCGAGTTCACGATTGTGAAGGTGCCACTTTGCCGCCACCACCATACAGATGCCGATCGGTGTCCAACGAAGAAATACACCGCGCCAAGTCAGCCAACCACCGGCTGCTAGTAACCACCAATCCAAAACCGATAATATAGTCCAACCTGCACCGGCCTGCCAACTCCACTTTCTGTAAACTTTGCTACGGGATTTACCTGTCGTCGACTGATGCTGGTGGAACTGTTGTTGTTGGTGTTGGTGTTGGTGCTGGTGCTGGTGCTGTTGATGCTGATGGTTTGTAGAGGATGAGTTCGGCTGTTGCTGGAGCTGTCTAGTACCGTAGATTGACCGCTGCACTATAGTCCATTTTGCTGACCACTGACGGGGTGTAGGTTTCAAGTTGACCGCCTTCGAGAACCTGGCGCACGCGAAAAGAAACCAAGAGACAGCGAAACAAAGGTTCAGAAGTACGTTCGTGCGGTACGCGTGGATCGCCATTGCTGGACGAATAACCCTCCTCGGACGGTTGGCAATATTTTGGCACGGATCGCACCGACCGCGGCCTACAGAAACAATGAGCCACATGCGGCGAATTCACTCTCTCAAATCAGACCATACCCCAATCATCTGCCACTGGGTCCGGAGGTCCGGAGCTGGCGGGCCGCGCAGAGCGATCGCGCGCGTCTCAATTGGTTAATTTAATGTCAGGCATAACGATTGGCAAGATATGCACACACCAACACGCGCAAACACCTCGACGAGCACGACGAGATCCGGAGTAGTGTACGGAGATGTGCTCCGCAAACGCAAAATTCTAATCAAACCGCACTACTTTGGCACTGTCGCGTGATGATTACATAGTCCACTACACAACTGAACGCTGGCTAGCGGTCCGCTGGAACTGACCCAGTCCGTGTCGCGACAGCCCTCGTACATGTGCCACAATGGACAAAAATAAAACATCGTAAGGAAAGCCTACCTCCTCACGCATCCCCAACAGGAGGCGGTACATGCCAACACACACCATCGGTCCCATCGGGTCACGTGTGTTTGCTGTCGTTTAAGTCCTCAAACCAGACCGAGCACCAACGGTCGCGAGTGACGTACACCCCGGACAGTACGGCCAGAAATCTGCCCCGAAGCACGTGCACCAAGTCATGGTGTGAAAAGCATTACTTTCCCTTCGCGCCCGCATCGTGACCCTGGAGTACATGCACTTGCACTTCACGCACGGGACTATCGGACGGGAAGGCCCAGGTAAAGGGCCGCACATTTTATCGATTTGTTGTTTGGCGACACTCGCGACGTTTCGGTGTGGCTTCCGGTAATTTGTGCAACACGTCATGAGCCTTATCTGCGCTCAATAAGACTAAGGCACCAAGCCGGCGATATTGAAACAACATGATTAACTTCTGCCAATGTCTCAGTGATATACCACAGGCCCCACCACCGATGGAAGTAGGAAAGGAAATGATCGCTCCATAGAGTTGCGGATCAAAATCACCGGAATTACTAATAAAACGTACAATACTTGCGATGCTCACAGTGTAACTTCTTCCGGAAACTCCACTTATTTGGCAAACCGATGCCCAAAAGCAGCAGTAACCTGCACAGAAGACTACAATCAATCAACTGTTGCCCAGGGGTGGAAATGGTAGGATGTTAAATATTTGGCGATATTCGAGCACGCTATCTACTCGTGGTGGCCCGCAATAAAAGCATCGAAACACTCACACACCTGCCCCAGATTACCAGAGGGCTGTAATCTTTTCCTGTCGTTATCGTGATCCCGATATCAGTGACTAATAATATTGTAGATTTGGGCTGATATGACTAGTACCTGCTGTCGCTGTATTAGTTGAGCAAAAACGGAAAGACATTTCCTGTGCAGATATGCAAAAAGTAGGAGTTCCAGTCCCGGAAAAAAATCATAAACGACAGATATTGAGGGACAAGCCGAAGGGGGTGATGCATTTCCACGCAAAACCATATGTTAGCATAAACAACAAAGAAAGAAGATTATTTTTATCAGCTCTCGGTTGATAGCATATCATCCCGTTAAGAGTGTTATGAAATTGTTCCGGCAACACTTAAGCAGAGTGCGGAAATATTAAATCGGCAAGAAATTGGGTGATAACCGTGATGTTCACATCTTTTTCAACGCTTTCATAACTTTTCAATCATGCTATCCTAATGACGAATTTAAAAAACAAAATCTAATGGAGCAGATCATAATAATGATTCTTTAACTAGTATTCAAAATTATCTCACAAATCTTGGCGTGGGAATTTACCATTGTTGCTAAATCATTAAAAGGCAGTTGACGAAATTAAAAAAAAAACGAAAAAAAAAGTCGCGTCGGACTCAGTTTGTTGACCCGATGGGGGAATGGGAACCGGTACAGCTGTACAAAATCAGCTGATAATGTTTCAAGCGGGCCAAGACGGCCAACGTAACATACATTCCTGAACGTCTTCGAACCGGCTTTCAGGTGACCTGCGCTAATCAGCGCTCAGCGCACACATGCACACAACACCAATATGATTGAAGCTCCGGTTCCCGTAGGAAGACGCGTTACACTTGTTTGAGCCACGCGGACAGGAATCTTCTAGATTTGGGAAGATTACGAAGAGGGGATAATGGTTGTATAATCACTTTCCACTGCTGGTGCTAAGAAACTCCATCATGATATACTTTATGCACAACGCAAGAATCAAAAGAGAAAGTGTTTCTAATCGCGCGTTCTTTTGTGGTGTGATGTTTCCCTTGCTGAAGCATGCAACGCGAGTAACATAATGTACCCTTCTCGCGCGAGGAACATAATCACGAGGAAGAGGAAGCGTGACCATGGAAACGATGCATGTTTCTTCGTTCATGCTCTACATAATGCTTCTCACTTCGGACGGGTCAATTGGTATGGACCCTGGTAAGCGTCGAAATTGCTTAGAATCGATTGGCTGAATGCATTCACTGCTTGACCTGCCATATTACGTTGAAAAGAAATAAATGTTGCAAGCAACTTACAGTCGATACTTCGGCATAAAGATTGCCATCGTGACTAGCCGATGGAATTCTCGCACTGTTTTCACGCACTTTCACGCACTCTGCCACTTGTTCGGTAGTCTGATCCACTTGCGCTCGGTCGGACGAATGGATTTGTTGTGTTGATCGCGCGACCACTGCTATTTAAACCTTCATCGACCGATCGAGTTTAATGCACTCTTCCCGATCAGTTTTGTTTCCACTTCCTGATGTATTGAAGATTAATGTTTTGATTTTTATTAACTTTAGAGGATGTAATAAGTATTCTAGTGGTGTGGAAATGGCACAACTGGGGTAAAAATACACGATTTAATTCACAGTTTAATGTATTTTGTAAGCGCCGATCATGTTTTCTTTCCACCCTGTTATGCTTTGTTTACGGTTCCAAGTGACAGCTGGACCCAATCACAATGTGTGTTTGCTGGGACAAGCTTACTATTATTGATTTAATTATTATTTTTCAAAATTGCATATGTTTTATATTTCACAGTTCAGTAACTCCTGTTTAAAACAACAATCGAGGTGATGAGTTTATGACACGAGTAAATTTAATATTTCTTTTCGAAACATAGAAATTCCAGTTTGGAATAGTCAAACATGCTAAGTTTGTCCGGCACTGTAGATTCCTGTGTGAATAATGTTGTAGTATATAATGAGCGATATTTTTTCTTATATTTTGTTGTACAATCTAGGATAAAACCCATTTTTTCATTTAATATGTTATACAGAATGAAATGTAAAAGGGCATTTCACATTAATAGGCTTGCGTTTATACTTGATGGTTTGATTGAGCTTAGCATCGAGATTGAATCCTAATTGTGAATCAGCTGTTCGGCATCTAAAACTGAGCCGTTAACATTTTAAATGATTTATTCTGAATTTTTATTTTCCAGCTCAATGTTGTTTAAGTGAGTTAGATGTTAATTTGAACTAAGTAAACATCATATTTCTGGTTCTACCATAGGCGTTCAGTTTTTATCCTGCTCTTAAAATAGTTAGAATTTAAAGCACCACGTGTCTCAAAAAGGTAAAGGCTGCTACACTGTTTTAACTAAACTGTTGTCGCCGCGGTGTAGCTGCACGAATGTATGAAACGAACAAAACCTACCGAACGATTTTAATTTGACGGATTGTTCCTGAACAGGTATGTTGTACTTTTACTTTACTGTAGTAATAATTTGCCTAGGGGATAACATTTCAATCGCCTATCAGAACAGACTCTCAGATTAACGCCTAAATCCAAATTGAGCGGTCTTCGATAATCAGATCATCTGCAAGCACAGTAAACTACAAAGTAACGTCACATAATCTTTACCAAACGATGCAATTATCAACACGAGCACGAGAGGGTAGGGTGTGCAAGGGAAACTTTCCACAGAATGATAGTGAAAAGCAGCGGAGACTGCACCATCCGCGATAATACCGGACACTATTGTGCACCAAATTGACCGGAAGCAATGGCGGTGCAAGCGCGTACGAATAGAAATGCTAAACCAAACTCATTTCCATTGTCACTTATCTCTTATCAGTGCAGTAGTCCCTACAGTACCCATCTTCATCGATTGTTCATTCTACGCGCTTCGTATGCGTTAGAAGAAGGCGTTGCAATTATTGGACTACAAATGGTGCCCGTAATGAAGCTGCAGCTCGTAGTTCATCGCATCTATTGGCCAAGGCCATGCAGGCCAGTTGCGAAATCGGCTCCCTTAGCCTCTGATCTGCATGGTGGAGCGCAATAACCTGCATGGAACACTTCGGAAGGGGTAAGCGTTTTTCTTACCCACCCTACTACCTCCACGATGATGCCGTACCGCTCAAATGGCTTTGGCTGTGGTCGTCGTCGCCGTCGTCGTCATAGTCGTCATCAAGTGATCGTGCCGGGCACCATCCGGAGCGTCGTCGGATTGAGCGGTTCTCGTTCAGTTTGAATTACACCCTCGAACGGCTCACATGGTGGCTGCTGTGCTGTGGTTGGCATTAAATTCCGTACGTGCGAGTTTTTGTCTGTTTCGCGTTTGGTGAAAGTAAAAGTGTTGAAGAAGGGATACCATTCCCACCAAGCTGTGACATTGTAGGAAGGAACGTGATCAGGTGTTGCGGTGTTTTTGTTTTGGAACACGTGATTGTGGTTGTTTGGTTTTTTTTAATACTTCAATCGTCAATTTGAAATTTAAACATGTAAGTGTTTCAACAAGCATATGACAAGAACCGGTAATCGTGAATTTGAGTGCAAATTGAAAGAAAGCAGCTACTACTAGCGCACGGTAGTAGCGGGTTGCAAGTACCGAAACGTTAGGTTCCCAATAAATCAGGTCAAATTACGAAATATACGCCGAGACTCCCAGCTCTGCGGGTTCTAGCGCGGATAAACTAATCAACCGGTTTGCAAGCACAGCTGATTAAGTTTGCCAATGAACGCGAAGCTACCCGATCGGTGTGCTGTTGGATGTACCGTTTCGTTTTAATATTCATGCAAAACACGTCCCACACCCCGGCCGCGATGCAGCTAGAAAGCCTTTCCTAAGCGTTGCGCTTCCTCCGCCGGTGAGGCGGGGGGAGGTACTTGCTTATTGCGATACACCTACGCATCACAAACGTGCCAGTGTCCGCAAAACCTGTCCTCCAGTGTGCTGTCCCCGTGTTAGCACGCGTCTTTCACTAGCTGCACGCATGATCATCACCTTTGGAGAAGCTGGAGCTCACAAGACGTGTTGTGCAACTAATTTCTCTCGGGCGTCCGGCGGCCAGTGGAGGGGCCGCTCATTTTAATTTCTTTTTCACCCTCCCAAACCGGTGCCGAAATCGTTTGGGTACACCGGTTTTGGGGGCGCAGGTTGTACTCTTTTTTTTTTTTTTTTTTGGTTGTTTTGTGTGGATAGTACCAGTTGGAACGGGTTTATGGGTTGGGATGCATATTATACCCCACCGGCTATTTGTGCAGAATTGATGTACTATGCTGCGGAAATGGTGATGGCTTTGGAGTGTTTATCGCGATCGGTCTGCAATTAGATGACGCGCGCAAAATCCATCATGCCTCCTATGGCGGTCCATCACCGTGTGGAACATTCAAAACATATCGTTCGAGGTTCGCTGCTTATTTTGCTTGTTTTCGGGTAAAGTGTGTGTGAGTGTGTGTGATTATTTTTTTTGGTTTCTGTTCAGTTATTGGTACCTTTTTTTTGCTTGACTCGTATGTTTGTTATTGTGATGGGTTAATGCTATTTTTGACTGAAGCTTTTACTGCTACGACTGGAGAACCATCCATCATTCAAGGACATGAGTCGTTTCTAGATAGTTCGATCTCGCCGGTTTGGCCGGGCCTGAATCGGGTGGTGGTAGTGTGAAAACTGTGTTCCAACGGTTCAATTTGCTGAAGGACGGATACTTGCCTTCATCGTCTTTCTCCAGGAACTGGTGGCAAAACGTACCGGGCACTCGAAAACCTGCTTCTCGAGCGGATTAGACACGAAGTGGCAGATAAATTGACACCAGCACCAGCGAATCCCGCTAGGCGCCCGGTCTCAAACACGTTCCCGGTAAGGAAATATTCAATTTCGTTGGACACTTCGAAGCGGCTGGATGGGCAGGTTGAAATTTACATTGCGCAAAACGATGATCCATCATGCACGGGTGAGATTAACACGGGATCCCACACACGGCACAAACCCTGCCGTGACTGGTCAGAAGTTAAGCTGAAGCGTCGGAGACACATGATCTCGTGTACTTTGTGTCGGGTACGATCGATCATTTGATAGCTCGCCGTGGGAGCGATGAATCTTTCGCTACCTCGAATCATGTCCCTAGCGATTGTGATTGCTTCCCCGACAAGCGTTCCTTCTCCACGTGGTCCGCTTGGAAATCACGAGTAGACGAACGAGTAGACGAACAAGTGCCCGCGTCAGCGTGAGATCGGGTCGTAGGAGGGAACCCGCGTTACACGCCTTTATGCATTGAACCGTCAGTGCCAGGCACAAATTGAACTTAAGCGTCCCCACTTCCCGAAAATGGCTAATCCATCTAGCTGGTGGATTAGCCTTGACCGGGGCACCTTTTACTCTCGCATCCTCTCCCGCAACTTGTTCGAGGGGGTTTTGTTCCGTTCCGTGTGTGTGTGTGTATCGCGATGAGATCGTCCTCAACTCTCCCGCTGGCCACCGTCGCTCGCCGCTTCTGCGATGCACAATTGTAGCTCATTAGAACTACATTTATCGGTGCTTCGGTACACGCTACTGACACGCATGGGGCTCGATCGGGAGGAAAGTAATCGGCATAGTCGTCAGTCGTAATCTCGGTGTCGGATTTTGTTGTCAAGCGGAAAACTGGGATTTCAAGTCGTGCGGCCGGCTCTCGGTTTTAGCGTCGTGTACTAAGAACAAGCTAGTTAGAATTCCTACCTTTGGTAAACAAACCTTGAACGGTGGAATCCGAGACGCGCTTTGGGGGATGTTGGGGGTTTGAAACCGACCGACCGAGGCCTGTACATGGATGCATTAATAATTTCTCGCAGGGGTTTCGAAAGCTAACTAGCCGGTTTTTTTTTTACCGCGATGAGCTTCGGTGACTTAGAACGCTGAATGTATCTCCTGGCACTTCCTGGCTTTAGCCGCGCACAAGTAATGAAACGAAAGGGAAAGGTGTAAATGTAATTTAAAGAAAAAAGATTCCGAGTTGCAAGCACGTTCTTTCGTTTAGTGTCATTTAAACGCTTTGTGCATACGGTGGTGGTTCTCTCGGTTCAGTCCTTCGATTTTATGGCTCTCCTCCACGTGGCTCCGATACGGATCAAGGGCCAGGGGGGCAGGGGGAGGGCGAAACCTTCACGGTAAAATTAGTCACAGCCTGCTTTGAAGCAGGCACTGCACTGTGCACCTGCTTGAAGCACGTTTCTAACTATCGCTCACCCTTTCGCGGCTTGTAGTAGGCTATGGTGGGAAGCTGTGCTGTGGGCAGTGGCAGACAAAACGAGCGAAAAACCGGCACCAGAATGGCTGCGATGATCGAAAGGGTCGCATTGGAGCGGTTTCATCGTGGATCATGTGCCGGACTTTTGCACTCCAAAAGCAACTCTGTTCTTGCTCTTCTGGTCTTGAGTCGCTGTGCAGACACGTTGTGACGATTGCGTTCGAACCGTTGTGCCATGGTGGGTAATGTGTCCATTGCATAACGCACACCGACAAAACAAGGGCGATTTGTTGCGTTTGTAAAATGCACGCATTTGTTTTTTTTTCAGGTGGGGCATCAAAGTAACCAAAGTAACCGGTTCGGTTTGGTTCTGATCCGATGAGGATAGAAACCACGACGCAGCGCAGATGGCATTCTCGGTAGCTCGGAAGCTAATCAAAACATGTTGTTAGACACAATAATTATTTTTCGCCGTAAGCACGATTTCACAGCGATTCAAAACAAAACCCGACTAAACAAAAAATATTACTACGCCAATGCGGCATGGTCAATGCGGTGGCCATACCGGTCGAGGGCGAGGCTCGAGATCGCGTGTCCTCCATCTTATCAGCCCGTAGCGTAGCGTAGCTAAACCCGATCGCCATGGTGGTTCGACCTCTTTTTTTTTTAATTTACAATTTGTTCTCTCGCTCTCCCTTCCTTTTTTTCTCAGCGAACTTCGGATCTTGTTGGACCTGACCACACAGAAGACGCGAAAGAAGATGCCGATAGTGTAGGGTGGTGTGTAACCCAGCAGCACCGACCCGGCAATTATCAATCGAACTTCGTTCACAAGAATTGATCCGGTATCCTTATCTGATCCACGCTAGCGGCCTTCGTGTGTTCGATCCGTACGTTCAATCACGTACTAGAATGGGGTAAGCTGCTTGTGGGAAAAAAGAGAACAAAAAAAATACAATCAAACCTTATCTAAAACTGAACTCGTTCGACAATATGTAATCGAAATATTGCCTTGACACGTGCACCTTTTTCCGGTGTATGTGTGTTTTTTTTTTGGCGTTTCCTTGCAGCAAAACCGCATACACTATAAACGGTTCCACGGGAGTAGTTACTAATGGGCGCGATGAGAAGAAGATCGCACCCGTGGACGATAAGCGGGAAAGCAAGCAGAAGCATGAGGTCAGCACGTTTCGCCGCATCCTGCCCCAGATATTGGCTAGCACGGCCAAGAACTTCCTCTTACTCGATCTCGGCATGGCGGTTGCCTTTCCAACGATCGTCATTCCCGCGCTGAGAGGGATAAAAAATCGTGCTCCCGATGAGTTCCTGCACTTTACGCCCCAAGAAGCGTCCTGGTTCGGTAGGCAGAACTGCTTGCCGTGTGGAGATCCGCACAATTGTTGTGATGTCTTCATTTCATGGGTTTTTTTTTACTTACAGGAAGTATCGCCTATATTTGTCAACCAGTGGGAAGTGTCCTGTCTGGCATTATCCTGGAGCCGCTCGGACGAAAGCGATCGATGATCCTAGTCAACATTCCGCACATCATCGGATGGTTCATGCTGCACTTTGCCGGATCGCTGGAAGAGATGTACACGGCGGCCATCTTGCTCGGGCTGGGCGTTGGATTTATGGAGGCCCCGATTGTGACCTACGTTGGTGAAATATGGTAAATTGCACCTCGATCGCACACTTACACGATGCACGATGCACACGCGATACTTATTTTCCATTTTTTTCACTCCCCACCTCAGTCAGCCATCGATTCGCGGCATTCTGACGTCGTGCGCTGGAGTAGCCGTTATGCTCGGTTTCTTTACGGTGTATCTTCTCGGCACGGTCACTACCTGGCGTACGACCGCGGCCATCTGTGCCTCCATCCCGATCGCAACGATGATTGCCATCTGCTTCGTGCCGGAAACGCCCATGTGGTTGCTGTCGAAGAACCGTTCGGACGATGCGCTCAAATCGCTCCAGTGGCTGCGTGGCTGGGTTTCGCCCAAGGACGTCGAGGAGGAGTTCCAGGAGATGAAGCGCTACAGTCTGAACTCGGCGAAATGTGCTCTCTGTCAGAAAAGTGGCGCCAGCACGTGCCAACATCCGCCGCTAACGGAGTGGACCAAGCTAAAGGAACTGCTGCGCAAGCGTAACTTGCGCCCATTCGTGCTGGTGATGCTGTTCTTCGTTTTTGGCCAACTGAGCGGACTAACGGGCATGCGCCCGTATCTGGTGCAGATCTTCCAGGCGTACGGTGTGCCGCTGGATGCGAATTGGGCTACCGTCTCGACCGGGCTGCTTGGATTGATCGCAAACATTGTGTGTATGGTCAGCATCAAGTTCGTGGGAAAACGAAGGCTTGCGCTCACGTCGATGATGGTGACGGCCTTATCCTGCATCTCTCTATCGATCTACGCCTTCAACACGTTCCCACCGGGCTGGACTTCGTTCGATAATCATCCGGGAACTAGTCACGTGACCAACATGGGATACATTCCGATGGTGCTGTTCTTTATGCTTGCATTTTTCACCAGCGTCGGCGTATTGCCCGTGCCCTGGATTCTGCTCAGCGAAGTGTTTCCGTTCAGGTATAGTGTGCCGGGGGCACGTCTTCCAACGATAGCATTATCTACAGTAACCCGTGTGTGTGTGTGTTTTTTTTTTTCTTTCTTGTCTTCTCATTGCAGAAATCGTAGCTTGGCGTGCGGTATTACGGCTGCCCTGCACTACGTGATGTCGTTCGTGACGACTAAGACGTACTTTAATCTCGAGAGTGCCTTCTCGCTTCCCGGAGTGATCCTTTTCTACGGTGTGATGGGTATTATTGGGCTCGGTTTCGTGTACTTCTTCCTACCGGAAACGGAAAAACGTACCCTCGAAGACATTGAGCTGTACTTCTCCGACAACAATCGCAAACTGACGGACATCTACATTCCGCGGCGAAACCGTGACGCGGAAATGGTGGCCGTCGTGTCGAAGCAGCTGGAGAAGGCGATGGAAAAGCAGGGCATAGACAACGCCGTCTTTACGGATGGCGAAAAGTAACCGTAAAAAACTCGATACTCTCTCGATACGTGTTAGGATTAAGCTTAATTTTATTTCTTAAGATCGGTCAATGCACGGCACGATGGTGCGACCGCAAATGTCCGCACCGCTGGAGACGGACTAGCGCGGGTTCATGACGATACTACTGCTCGTATGCCATAAAGAACAAATACACAAATAAACCATTACCCTTCTCTCACCGTTCGCAGTGCGCATTGTTGCACGCGACTATAGCTTATCATTCGCTAGGAGAAATGTTTTGAGCAGCACAGATGAGTGTGTCATGGATGTCCTTGGCGTAACTGATCTGCAGCTTCACCACCTCTAGGTACTGATTGTACGTGAGTGCGTTCGTTTCGGGCATTGGTGGTTGGCTTGTGGCCACCGGGATGGGTAGATACTGTTGAGACGACGTACATTGCTGCATGCACAGTTTGGCCGTTTTCTGTATGTAAGGGAAGTAAAGCAATTACTTACGTAGTCTACAGGCCGAAAAGCAAATGTTTGTTGTTACTTACCAAATTCAGTTCTATTTGATCACAAATTGAGTAAAATTCTTCTAAATGTTTGTCAAAACGCGGCGCATTATTAAGATCCACAGTTTTGCTACAGTGAGAAGAGCACAGCGTGTATGTGTGCGTGTGTGTGTGTGTTTTAATAAAGCGTGATGAATAAATACCATTTATCGTTTCAAGAGAAGCAAACTTACGATCCAGCATCGGCCAAGGTGTTTTGTTGTATCGATTGAGCAGCTGTTTTGATCGTAGTAGACAGAGCATCGCGCAGCGGACCTACCAGCACCTTGACCTTTGAAATGTTGTCTACCTTCTCTGTTTGCTGAGCCTGTTGCTGAGTCGATTGGTTGTGTTGCTGCTGCTGCTGTTGAGCCTGCTGTTGAACTTGTTGCTGCTGTACTTGCTGCTGCTGTTGCTGCACTTGCTGTTGTTGTGCTTGCTGCATCTGAGGCGACTGCATCATCCCGGGCGCCACTCCGACACCACCGGGGCCAGGCATACCGACACCTCCGACACCACCCGGGCCGCCTGGCACACCGACGCCCTGTTGCTGCATCATCATTCCCATTTGGTTCATCATCTTGTGAAATTGGTGGATAAGGATAATCACTAGACGAAACAACAAAACTACACACGAAAGTCACTTCGAACTGGGAGGGCTAGAGGTAGCTCTGTTTTGTAAACAAAGCACAGTGGTCTTGACCCTCGGTCATCAAAGGTGACAGTTTATGACATAAGAAATTTATTTTCAAATTGTTAGGACATGTAAAGTAAAGAAAAAATTACAAAGTTATTAAGAATGAAAAACACTTCACCAACAGTGGTAAATTTTAAAGAATAATATGAAACATTCTCGGCGTTACATTTGCGCCATAAAGAAAGCAACAAAACAGGCACAGAGCCAAGATGGATAATTAATTTGGAGTTTTCTTATCTCACATGAATAAAACGGTTTTTGTTTACGAAAAACAAAACCGAATTCATTTTGTTGATTCAAGCTGATCCCATTCTTTAAAAAATACTGGGAAAAGAATGATTAAAACTGTTTGAAATCATTTGGCTGATTTCTTACCTCGCCACGTGGACGGGGAGACAAAATTTGTAGATAATACTGTATGTCTTTCCCCTGACTGTGCTACTTGACCTATCTATGAAGTGCAAGTTTAACCATGGAACTTTCTTAATAAAGCTTCCACCATCAGTAGTGGGGTTTCCCGAAAAGAATATGCAACCACGAATGTGACCTCTAACAGTTATCAATAATATTCATCGCTCACGAATCGCTGCCTGCCGTAATCCTCTCTGATTGATTTTGCTCACAAAAAATAAGCTGAGAGTATAGCGACCCCTAAAATTACGACACACGCGTTAGGCAAAAAAGCGACAAAAAATAAATTAAACGGCACGCACCCCACACCGACGACAAACTGATGCATGAAATGAGGCGTGTTCTGTGATTTGCTCTACCATTAGTCGGTAAGGTGAGTTGTGGTTGTGGTAGAGAAACAAACAACAAAGGTGTCATAGTCATCATAAAAACGGAAAGGACATCGGGCATAAAAATACGCACCATCATCCCTGCGCAACCAGTGACACCATGAGCGTGAGCGTTGAAGTGATAATAAAAACGGGTAATAACTTCCAAACGCAACAAGAACGCTAATATCCGCCAAGGGATCGAGAAACAACCAAGGGATCCCCCTCCCCCCTGCAGAACCATCCATTTGAGGGCGTCGGTTAATTGTTGAACTGCGGTGGTATTGCAACAAACCGTGAGACTAGTGTCCGTTTATTTTTCGCATGAAGCACGCGCAATTATAATGGCGACCCGTTCCGACCAAAATTGCTCTCGTTGCAATTCAATTGTATATGATTCGGGGAATCGTTAGGGGTGGGGGATTGTGTGGAATTTTCGTGCGAAATTTCCACGTAACAGCAAAATGCAAATGCGCGATCCGTGAATAGAATTACGCTTATCACCGTACTCCGTGTCTATTGTTGCCCATCCTCGTCTGAAAAGAAGGAGCTGAGGCGAAGGCAAGAAATAGCTAGTTGATTTTAGGTCCATTCGAAGAACAGCCTCGTGGTATTCGAAAGAGCAGATAATTGCGCTATTTATAAACATTGCCTGGCAAACATTGCCTTGTTGCAGGTCCGGGCAGGTGTGTCGCATTTGCGTACGGTTTCAGACAAACGGCACGAACGACACGGCGACATGTCACCATGGGAATTTAGATTTTGGCGCCTCCAACAAGGAAACCGTTGCGCCATTCAATATACCCCGAGGATAGTTAGCTGGAACGTCTTGTTCAAAACGAATCCTAGCGTGCTTGGATATCACAAAAAAAGAACCCGGTTCGGAGGGATTTCTCACGTTCCCATCGCGTGTCCCTGTTTCCAATGCCAACGGGAGCGCAACGGAAAAATTGGGTCAATGTAACGTAAAACGCTCCCACACATATAGAACGGGACTCCATCTGGGCAAAAGTCACATCCCGAATGGGTGTTCTCTTTTCAACGGCCATTATAATCCTATCCGTTTCCCTTGCCTCTTTGCTCACGCTTTCCCGTACTGCCACGGGTTGATTATTGTAACAAATTCCATAGTACGACCACATTTTACTCATCCCGCTTCGCTTCACGTTCGCCGTTCAGGCACACGCACATACAGACAGCTCCTGGTCAGGCAGCGAAGATGTACACAGCTGGTCTACAACGCTGGAGCATCGGCGTAGTAGGCCTACGGTTTCGTTTCTCACCTGCTGTGTGTTGCGTTTGTTTGCTAGCCAGCGCTCTCGGGCGACCTTGATCCTTCCCGCTGCATGGTTTTCGTCCTCCGTCCTGCATCAACTGCCTACGGTTGGTCGTAGTCCGCAAAAACTGAGCTTCGATTCGGAACCGACGGTCTTCTCGGGTGAGAGCGACGAATTTTGTACTCCTCTTCCTCACTCGATGCCGATGATGCTGAATTTTCCCCAGCCCTTCCTTTCT
>JXXA01012591.1:0-17439 GCA_000956255.1 Anopheles punctulatus | reverse complement strand
GACGCAAGCAGCAGATTCATTAGCAGATAATCATGCGAACCACCGTGGAGAAGAAGGTGTGTTTTCGTAGATCGAAAAATGAAACGTATCAATCTCGCACTCGACAGGAGGAACGCGCCAGCCCGTCGGGTTATTCAGCGCTCGCTGCGAGAACACGAAAACGGGGTAGCAAAAGGCGTCTTAGGCACCTTTCTCTCGCACCTAATTAACACGCATATTTCGGAAAAAGGGATGTTGGTAGCTGATATAGAATAAAAAGGAAAGGGATAACACCTTCCAGCGAAAAAAAAAAACATTTAATTTATAGCCGACGTGAGTACGGAAATGGGCAAAAAAAACGCTCTTCAAGATTGTATCGATCGTGCCTCGGTTTAAAGCGACAAAGCCTTCACCTAGCCGTTCAACTAGCCGACGACATTTCTCGTTTTAAATTTGCAAAAACCCGTAACAACGCCGGACCAACTTGTGCGGAAGAGGAAAATTGATCAAAGCAACACCATCATACTTCGGTGTTTGTTTTTTTTCCTTCTTTTGTTACCAACCTTTGGCCTACTTCGAATGGCGAGCCATCGGAAACTTCAAACGAGCGATACGGTAATCGCAGAATGGTATCAGAAACTAGCGAAGCGGAAAAGTTTTCCTGCCCCGTGCCAGCCTCCTTATGTCCACCGTTCGGATTAATCTCGGCAAAGATATCCGCTTCGGTTTCGCTGGTAACAATTATCTCGACCGGCGATGGGCGCAAGGGATCTATTGTTTTAAGCTTACATCGATTTTTGGTCCTGTGTCAAAACCGGCGTGATGTGAGCTGGGCTGAGCACTTCGCCGATGGACGACGCGAAACACCACTCATATCCCATTGCTACACACGCCGGTCTGGCCGATTGTAATCTCGCTCGAGACGACGATACGGGCTGCCTCCCGCGTGTGGGGAGAAGGAGAGGAAGTCCTTGGATCTACGTATCGCATATAATCTCGCTGTACGCTGCGATTCACAGCCACATTCCACGGCGCCACGCGACACCGGGTTGCGATCACACACCTTCTCCGCAAAGCCACCCAGCACTGGGCATCAATCCACCATGCGGCAAAGGATTTAGCATACCAGCTGACGGACGTGTGTTTTTCTTTTCCGATGGGTTCGCTTCTTTTTTACCCCAGCCGCTTCACGCTCGCTAAGCGGATTTGAGTGTGATGTAACTTTTTGACAACTTGCCAGCGGAACCGAACCGAACTTGAGTTGCATTCGCCAGGCGACCGAAGGGGACAAGATGGCGTCACGGCGTGGTTAGGCTTTCACGACGCGGCCAATTTCCCGTCGGTCGATTTGATTGATGCAAATAAGCGGATTTGCAACGGTTCGGCACCCGGTGCCCGTGGGAAAGGGGACTCCGGGTCGCGGGGTGACGTCGAAATAGAATCGATCTGGCGGCTTTTAGTTGCAAGACAGAATAGGCTTTCAAATGGAAATGTATTTTTTTGCCAACATCGTTGTTAGGTTGGCTCAATTTAAAGCAGGATTTGCAAGCAATGTTAGAATCTTCGATTGATGTTTTATTTATGTTTTTTTTTTCGAATGAATAGAATTTTCAAGTGATGTTAATTTGGTGCAAATATTTGATATTTTATCGAATTTTTTGAAATCTTAGAAAACAATAGGAATAATTTGTCGATGGAAAACAACCAAAAGGTTGTGTAGCGCCATCTTTTAGAACAAAATTTAACTAACCTTAGAGAGAAATTAGAAAACGAAAAAATTTAAACAATTTCTTGTCTCTACTAACAGTTTTGAGCAGGTCATCAGATAATAATAATTTGTAATATTTTTCCAACAAGTTTTTGTACAGTCTATCGAACCAAAACCCTCCTCTTTTTATTCTGTCGATAATTTAAAAAAAAGGATTAAGGTCAAATAAACAGATGTTACCCTCTGCAGAGACCTTACAAAAACATGAACTCAACCCGACGTGGCGCCAGGTGGTAATTTTTAACCACGCTACGGAAAGCATTTGAGTGTAACATTTGAATAAAAACGTGCTCAAAGAAACATCCGAAATAAATTACAACCAAAGTCTAAACATACTTTACTCCTCACCGGCGTCTCGGCAGACGTCTGGTCCCATCGTTTCCCGTCTCGGGCAATAATGCTCACCTGAAAAAAAGGAAAACAAAAACACGCGAGAAATTAGCACCGGACCAGACCCAAAACCGCACCGGTTGATCGACGGTATGGTTAATTTGAAATTTAAATAACCTCACCGCGGTGGTGGCTCAGCTCACCGGGTTGGCGTGCAATAAAAAGCAGCAAAAAATTTCCTCCGAACGATGAATTTTTGTGTAAAATAATGTCCCAATTTAACGCAAAACCCGTGGCCCGACGGGAAAAACTAGTTCACGTAGCGTGTTGGCGCGAGCTTTCTCTTCTGTTGGACGACGCAAGAACTTCCGCCCGGGTGCGGTGGGTTGAATAATCAACCGAAACACGAAACTTTGTCACTTTCGGAACACGGGGACAATACTCGGGGCAGGCGAGAGTGGCTCTTTATGGGGCTTTGACTCGACTTTCTTTCGACCCAATTTAGGCGGAGCTCGTTCGGTTGCGACTTTTTGACTGCCAATCGATACTCTACTCCGGCCGACGTACCCTTTGGATGGAGCTTTGCGAACCGACGCGTAGCAGCACGCGCGGAACGATGATGAACAGGCGTTTTGTAGCGCGAAATCAATTTTTATCCCTAGCACGCACGCACACACACTCACGAGCGCTCGCGCACAACGTCAAGCGATTTTTTGGCGCCAGCCGTTTTTCCTTTTCCAACTCAGAACACATCCTCCGTTCGGGGTGAAACGATCGTGCAAGCAACAAAAAGAAGGAAAAAAGCAACCCAATTCTTTCCGCTACATTGTCTCGTGGCAAAAAGGAAAAACTCAAAAGTTGGTTCCAAATTGGCACCACGCAACAAACGCACGCATTTTCCCCCCTCGACGCTGGTCACCGCGTCGCCCAGCCCAATCAACTGGTAAACATCATAATTTTCGATCATTCGTGAATGCATAAATAAACGGATCGAATTTTGTTTGGTTCGCTTTTCGGCCCCGGGCCTACTGTTGCCCAAATGCCGCCCCGGTAACGATGACGGTAATGATAGTAGCAAAATGATGATGATGATGATGATGATGATGTTGATGCTGGTGATGCAGCACGTGGTAGCGTGAAGAATTCAATTTTCGTGTTGCAAATGTTCCTTCCATTTTACACCCCGTGCCCATTAGCGTTTGCACCAGACGGATTGGACGGACGGCCGGGTGGCCATTTGGTATTTCACTGCTCCGTTCTTTTCGTTCCGTGCTGCTTTCTTTTTGCTCGTGTGTGTGTAGTGTGTGCTCGCGGCGATGCGCATTTCGATGTTTTTCGATGAGAATTTATCTGCCCCAAGGGAGGGTGGGTTACAGCGAACCGGTTCGCGGTGCTGTGAGAGGAAATTAAAGTTTGAAATATGGATCGCTTACTGCAGGCATGGTCCTGCGGTAGGTCCGATTAACGGAAGCGAAGAACAAAATTCGAGAGAAATAGTAATGAAATTTCCTTTGTCTCGTCGAGCGAAACGTGCACGAACGGCTCAACCTATTAGCTTGAGTTATTACAGATTTCATTTATTGACAGTTTTTCTTTTGTTTTATTTCTCGCTTTTTGCTGCCGAAGGTGGAAAGCGTCAGTTGATCACGGGGGAAGGTAAAAATTCGCTCACATACCCAGACAAAAAAGTGGATGATGTAGCCGAATTTTCATCAAATATTATCTTTCGGCGCAACTGTTTGCGAACGAGCCCGCAAATACCGGTTTTAGGGGAAAATATTCGTACAATTTTCCTCATACACACACAAACCCACTCCTGCTCATCGAATGACAATTTCCCTGGTGAGTTTTTTTTCTGTTCGAGAGGACGGTCCTTGTGGCTGCTCACGGGGGCAAATATTTGTGCGGTCCCGAAAATGGAATCGCGCGCTCGAAACGCACATACACCCGAGAGCCATCCGCATGCCCGGATGATGATTGATGAATTTCGAATTTCTACACCGATGTTGTTTATTTATTAATACCCAATCAAATGGAACAGGACGTTTAATGAAATTGGGCAAGCGAGCCTCCCGGGATATTGGTGCGAAGGGATGAGGACGAGAGAGCGACATGAAATGTCAAATGTCTCCCGGGTGTGATGGTATTATTTTTAAATTATTTTTCTTAATGTTTGTCCTCAAATTATTATTTCATTATAAGTGAAAGAATTTTGTTTTCGATTTCAAAAAAATCATGAAAGCTTGATTAAGTCGTTTTTAAATAGAAGCTCAGTGTCAGTCTGCGACACGCTTTCCTGCCGTAAAAATATAAAAACTTTTTGGAATAATTGATGTAATAATTTCAAATTTACTCATTTTCTTCACAAAAAGAAGTGTAATAAATATAAATAATCTGCCTTGAGAATACTGATTTAAATCGTTTCAAAATATTGATGTCCGTAAAATAATTTGTTTCGCTCTCCCAGCAATATTTTTACGTTTTTTTAATCGTTTTAATTTTTAAAATCATTTTTAATCATTTATTAAATATATTTTTTCAAGGTCATTGTGCATTGTTAAAGCTGTGTTTAAGTTTCTAAGACATTTTTGGAGATTTCGGGTTTTTAATATATTTTAGTTTTTACCGTCGCCACAGTTAGTATATAATAAATTTAAAATGTTTAATACAGTTTATCTTTTATTTTGACTATACCAATCATGATAGATTGATGATAAATGATAGATCATGATGATCATGATGTGCTTTTTTCAATCTGCGTATGTAAAACGAACAAAACAAGTATATGATTTTTAATGTAATAAAAATCAAAGTTAATAAATGAGACAGGAATGTATTTTTCAGTAAAGCACTTCTTAATTTGTAGTATTTATGTAACCGTAATAAATATCATGTCAAAACGTGTCGAATATTTTGATACGTAAGTTACATATTTTGAGCATTTCGTAACACCACAAACCTTTCGAGAAATATAAAATACTCAAAACAAAACAAAAAATGCGTAACCAGGAAAATCCTTGTTAACTTGTGTTGAAATACTCATTTCTAAAAAAATTTATGAAAATTGCTGTAGAAACCGACGCATAATTGGGTTCTTATTATCAAAAAGTTTTGAAATGGGTTCGATTAGCTCGAATCAATTAAACGTTCCCGTTTGTGCGACGCGAGTAAAATCCCAATCCCATTGCACCCTAAGGTCCAAGTAGGCTTCGACGGCGGTTGAAACTGTGAAGAAGCAGAAAAAAGATACCTTCCACCATAATCGAGCCATTCAGCTGGAATTTCATCGAGCTGTAGGTAATAGCGAGAAAATACCCTCCCCTAGCTGGTTGCTTCTTTATTGATTGTGCTCGAGGAAACGCACAACCGATGACAACGATTTAGCATTTTTTGCGTTTATTTTTTTCGTTCGTACTTGTCTGAGATAAAATTAGCCCCAAAACAACGCCGGCGGATCCCCGGGCCCCAAGTTAAGTGATCCACGAACGAATCCATTTGACACCTAATTAGTGACCATTCGTGCGGAAACAAAGATCCGTTCCGGTTCGGCCGTCCCGCACCGTGTCCCAAACCACCCGTTCGATCAATCGTTCGGTTGGTGAAATAGAAGTACGACGAGAGAAAAAAAAATTGTCTGCCAAAATTTGGATTCTCGCAACCGACAGCAAACGTTGTGCAGACAATGCTCGAAACCCTTTTGCAAAGCTGCACCGTAGCAGGGACCAGAAAAAAAAGGAAAACCATCGGTACGGTGAAAACTTTGGTGAACGAAAAAAAAACTGAAACAAACGCTTACAATATCATCATGCAGACACGGATATTCCCACAACAGCCCAGGTTTAAACAAATAACTCGACCGACCATGCACGTGCGCCTTGAATCGTGAAACGGCAGCAGCGCGAAAGTTTGATAATAAAATCCTGACCACTTGCTCCTGTCCAAGTACGTGTCTCTGTGTATGTGTGTGTCTATGTGTGCGTCGGTTGGTGAACTTTGAGTTGGCAATTTCCCTTCGCCGGGTTGAATAAATACAAAATGCAAACGTCAACGAGCGTGCGCGCTTCGACTACGCGGCATCCTTCAGCGTCCGGTCGGTGATTGGACCTGATTGTGCCCACTTGGCGCTGACCAGCGGCCGGAAAATAACGCTGCCTGTCGCGAGCGAAAAAAAAAGTACTATCCGTCTCCGTGCGAACTGCCAACTGCCGCCCGCTTTGTACCGCAAATAAACGCATCGAGCACGGCGCAAGAAACGCACATTCCGGGGAGCATAAAAAAAATCACATGAATGCACATTTACAGCGGGACGGTAGGGTAAGGGTAGGGTAAGGGTGCAGTGCGGTGGTTCTGGAAAAGGGAACAAAAAGCGCAGAGCTTTCCTACTGCAACTCGGCAGCTTGCATCGAAGCAGTGCAAATGCGGGACACACACAAACACACTCGTACACAGTCCAGAAAATGGACCGTTCTGCTCGTGGTAAACAGAGCTCCCCAATCGGGAGATGAAACGAATCGAGACGATTTCGTTTTTCCGCACTAAATGGGTTGCTTGCATGGTCGGCTTGCTTTTTGCTCTCTTCTTATGCCGCAACCCGCAGTTCACTGCCAGTGCCGGTAGTATATACACTCGCAAAACAAAACAAAAATGAAACTCACAGGTTGCTTCAAACGCGTGATGGCGCAAGTTTACCCGAAACATTTGCTACGGGCAAAGTGTAGTGTTTTTTTTGTTGCTTTGCGAGACGGAGAAAGTGCAATACGAACAAAAAAAAAAACAGCCGCATTTCCATCCAAAGTAGGCCGAAAACGGGCCCGAGGCGAAGCTGACACTTGGCCGCCTTGGTACTTTGTGACGATCATTTCCTCGATCATACGCACGCCCACAGTCGACACGGATCGACAACTAACGATGCATTTTAATTTCCTTCGCTGCAGCTTCCCGCGGGAGGGACGGTACAGACAAAAAAAAATTGAATGGAATTAAAAATGCAAATTTCATCATCCTGCTGCATTTCCTACATTTTAATAAGTTTTCCTGCCGCCTTTACCCGCTCGCAGACGCGCCGGACCGGTTTGCAGCGAACGCAAAACCATGAACGAATTCATGCGCCCGGAAAGAAGGTAAGGACGAGGGCAAAACTTTCCTGCTTGAACACTGTATGTGTGTGTATTTGTGCGTTGCGTGGAAAAGCTTTTACCACAGGGGAACCTCTTTGCAATAGGTTCGTGAATGGAATTTCGCTTCGCGGTACAGAACTTTTTTTATCCCTTTTATTCGCAATGCACACCGCTGCAGTTATTGTGCTAAAACAGCAGTATGTGGAACGATAGCATCGGTGTGTGTGTGTGTATGTCTTTTTTTTTGGTACAAAATAAAATGATTACTCTCATTTAGCTGCTGGTTTTATAACAGCAGAGTAAGCATTTTGATTTTTTGTTTTATTTTTGCCAAATGCAACTAGTGCAGCTACATTTAGCGCACCCGGCAGCTGCATTCTCTCTTGCACGCCATTTGAAATGGTGCATATTTTAATGAGCACGTATCGGGTGAGCGCAAACAGTGCAGCATCCTTGCTTGCTCCAGCTGCATCACTGTAAATGTTTTCTTTCCTAACTTATTAACTCTTAGTTGCCATTTGTATCGTACCGCTTTTCTTGCTGGAATGAGTGTTAATGTTGCTGTCGTTTTGTGTGAAGAGAATTGTGACAATTATGACCGGAAAGCGAACGGAAAGGAGCTTGATGTCGTAAGATAATGATGTTTTTCATCACAATTATCATACGATGCCTGTTAGTTTCGAATGCAACCCGTAGAAAACCGAATCCAAATTATAACAATGTATTATTTGACAAAATCAATATCAATCCTGAACAAAATGTACCAAATATATTTACAATTTCTTCACGACTTTCTGAGTGATTTACTTATCCTCAGGCTCAATTAAAAGATAATTGCATCACAGAAGAATCAAAACCAAGCGTTTCCTAAGCGTCTGGTAGAGGCGTTTGACTTTTAAATGTGTCAAAACGAACCAGCGCGTACTGCGCCATCTAGTATCAAACTGTGAACATACATGGGGTAGTACCATTTTTGACATATTTTCCCACTTCGTTCCAGTTGCTTATAAACACTGTAGTAATAAAAACCTTAGTATGAAAAATAAAATAGCTCATCCGAACGATCAAACGAACATTTTCTCTAACTTTACTATTTGATCTATTATCTTTTATTTCTTGTACATTTTAATTTAATCATATCGTTCGCCCAAGCCTCCTATTCGTTCTCGTTTTTTTTTGACAACCGCCAATAAAACATTCCCTAATAAATAAAGATTTTTTGATAAAAATGTTTAGTGCCGACCAGCGCTGAGGGCTGCTAAACCTTCCCTTGCACGCCAGCAGTGGTAAGGAATGTAATATTTTTTACAAAAAGCCACACACCGCTCACTCCGTCATCATCACCATCAACGGAATCAATTAGGAGTTTTACTGGGCACCATAAACAACGTGCTACGTTTATGGTTACAAGCACGCAGCTGAACTGAAACGTACCAGACAAGTGTAGGATTTTTTGTGGATGTGTTTGTTGTAACTTGGTGCCTCTCTCCAAGAACGGGGGGAAGGGATTTTTTCCACCACCAAATTTTCTACTTCAATAAACCGATCGATAACGATGATGGGGAGGAAAATTTTGCCACGCGACTTCGGTAGCAGCTGGCGTGGTGGTGTTTCTTTCTTCAGATCGATAAAATTCACACCTTGTGCCTTTGTTTTACGCTTTCTGTAATCAAATGAAACAGAGGGTGTTCACCCATCGTCACAAACGTGATACCGGCTGCGTAACGCGAACGCAGTGTATTCAAATGGCGAAGTTATTAGTTAGAATATTTTCCCCCAATTTGATCCTCCCGCGAAAACAAACTCACTGTACCTATCCTGTGCATATAAATACATCCCTCCCCTTTTACGTAACTTTTCGGGCGAGAGAGAAAAAAAAATGCGTACCAGAACGTTTCCGAAAGCGTTAGCGTTTCCCTTCAAACTGGCCAGGAATGAGCAGCTGGCCACCTCATCGGTGTCTGTAATGAAGGTGTTAATTTGCAAATTAATTTTCATGAGATGGAATAAGTTTGTTTTCGTCGAAAACGGCCCGTCGTTTGGATAAATATGTTTAACACACCCGTCCCGTGGAAGGAAATTATTGCCGCCTTCCTTCTCTCCGCCGCTACACAGTGTCGAAACCTCGTGTGTTGCTTTCGGTGGAAAAGTTTCATCGACAGGCCAACACATGCAAATCGTGCGTTCGGTGCTCTTCGTGCAAGCTGCATCCATCCATTTGTGTGTTACACAAGCACAATATCATCCTTTCATCAGGATCAACAATATCCTTGGCAGCAGCGGAAAACTTTTTAAGCCCCACTCTCATGCTCTGCCTTATCGCCCTCGGTCGCACGGTGGCGGATGTCGCGGAGAAAACTACTAGCTGCTCCGGCACCTACCCCAAACACGAACAACTTTCACTAGGGCGTGCGGTGATATGAAGAAAGTTTTCACGCAACCGTGAAGAGACACTTCGGGTTGCGGGTTTTCGGATGCTCGAGATCTTGAGGCTTGATACTTTATGAAAACAACGCAAATTTAATTTGTTAAGGAAGTGACTTGAAGTCTGTGCTGCGTAATCGGCAGGTGCGCATATTTTAATTAACATTATGCCGGAAATTGTGCTTGCAATTAACGGTGAGCGAGAGTGAGCAAGATTTATAAAGGTTTCCCGAATATCTTCATCTCATTTTAGCAGCCTAATTGAATCGCGAGCAAGAAGCAATCATTTCACGAGTGTTTAGGTTGAAAAGCTGTCATCTGTAAGTAGAAACGACCAGTAGAGCCACCTGGTGGATAACAGCAAAACCTTTTACAGATTTATTTATTGTTTTATCAATTTGTCATCTTTGAGTGCAAGAGACAAGTGGAGCCATCTGGGTGGAAAGAGCAAAACCATGTGAAGGAAAGCGATTAATTCATTATAAAACTGTAATTTTAGAATGAAAAAACCACTCATTAAAAAATAAAAAATTATGCAGAGAAACGTTTCATTAATTGTTGGTGGTTCGAATGTATTGCTTCATGTTCCTGCTAGTTTGGTACGTGAAAGTATATACGGAATGTTATATCAAATGATAAAGCAAAACAAATATCTTGAAACTTTTCTACCCGTTAACACTGCTGCAGCCTGTTGAGCAGGTTCACCCGATAGCCAAATAATGTTCTTCTACATCATTAATGCGGCCTTCATGAACACCTCATCCTCGTAAACAATATTCCTATGATTATTTATCTCTCCACGGAGCACCTACCACTAAAATCGGCAACTTCATTCGAACTCTCCGCGCTACGGACACGTCGCACACCGGTGCTGCTAACAAATCCCTCCCGGTTGGATTACGTTTCCACCACCGTTCGCACCTGACATTAGCCTCCTGGAGGACAATTACGTAGGAATCTCATTAGGGCCGGTACAACAACACGCAACACTCCGGACCGTTCCTGAGTCCGGAATCCTCGGTCGACAAAAGTAAAAAGGAGGAGGAAAAAAACCATACAGAACATGCAAGGAAACTTTGGACGTATCTCGACCGTCTCGTACGGGGGAAGTCCCACTGTGAGATCTCGCACCGACGCAAAATCCAATCAAGCGCACCACAGCCAAGGTGTGACAGACCCCTGCGTAGATGCGGGTCGTGTCCCAAGTGTGTCTGTTGGAATCCGAGTCCCTGCGTGTCGTGTCATCCTCGCGCGAGGAAGTCTGGGTGTGGTAGGAGGGGTGAAAATTTATCACATCATCCAACCAGCTTCCCAGCTCCCAGAAGCACACCGCTCGTACATCTTTCCTGGGGGCGCCAAACCGAAGGCGGGGTTTTCGGGAACATTTCGCCGTGTTGTGTTATGTTCCTTGCTCAGCCGCAGCCGGCGAGAAACGCGTGGACACGCTCCCACACGCTACGCAATGGTTCAATGAGTTGGAAAATTGAAAAAAAGAATCCTTTCCAGCAGGAATCCGTGACCACGTGACCCAAACAACCGCACGCACACACACACGCACATGACCGGCGCGGATGACGCGACCGCGCTGACACTTTTTTGTGACAGCAAGGACGCGCCCCATCGCCCAGCGATCTTTGCTACGTTTGCAACACAGACACACATGAACGGAGCTAGCGAAGGCATTTCGATGGATTTTACGCATCGCCTGTGAGTTCTTTTCACCTGGTGGGAATTTCGAATCGAAGGAAGCGTACCCTTCGTACCCTTTTTCACCGGTAAGTTGTCGGTTTCAATTATGGGCCGGGTTGGCCGGGTCGGCCGGCAAGATGGTGCACGATTGTGGCAGGATTTGGTAGGGATTTTAAAAGCCACCGTGCGTTCCAGCTTCCTAGAGCCCCTAGCTCGCACGATAATGAAATACGTCGCATAAAGCGCCCGCCATTAAAAAGCGACCAGCTCAGCTAATCTCACGCTACGCGGGTGTGCATTAGAAGCCGGCCGCTAGCAAGGATCCCACGGAACGTGCGGATCTCAGCTGGATTCGAACGCCGCAAGATTAGTATGACGGTATTCCCCGGACCGGAGCACAAAGTCCCATCCGTCATCCGGTGTCGATGATTTAGTCCGGATGTGTGCACCCTTTTTTTTTGAGCCCGACCGTCAGGTTCGACCGATGCGTAAACCACAGGTAAAACCCCTTCGGGAATTCGTCCCGTCGTGACCCACCTTCCCAAAACACGGCCTCATCTTGCCGCACTGGATGGGGATCACTTATGGGGTTTTTTTTGTGTGTCCTGTTTGCCTCGGGAAAGCCCGGGAAGCGAATATGCAAAGACCAACTCGTTTTCCCATCCATTTTCATTATCCGTGCCTTGTTGCTGAGTACCGGCCCTGGTTCGTGCCGGGCTGCGAAAAGGAAAATAAAACACATACAACGTGCGGAACAACCTTCTAACGACTTCCATTTGGGTGGATTAATGAGGCTACTGGCGCGTGGGAGCACTTTTTCGCACACTAAGTCGGCCGCGACCGGCAGCGTAGGCACCATAGTTGGGGCCATAAAACATGGCGAATAATTTACCCCCAAAAAAAGTGAAACGCATGCAAAAGCATTACGCTAAGCTCACACTTACTGGCGTACGAGTGGAGAGTACGCTAGGCCCACCCTTTTAGGTGTGAGGAAAAAAACTGTTCACCGAAGATGACTACCACATCGAATATGGGGAAGGTGTCACGTGTGCGTTTGAGTAAGCAGGCAGGCGAGTATTTACACAGCCAGTCATGCCCAAACCGAGACCGGAGCCATACCGTCTTGCGCGTCAAGCAAACAAACACGCTTCGTTTGTTACAGCCGGAGATGCATTTGCTTCCATTAGCTGCCGCGCCCCAGCAGAAAAATAGGACACTTACGTTCGACGCCTTCGCTCCGTGGCGCATTTGTCAACAGGGGCATGTGTGTGTGAGCGAACTTCGTCGAGTGCATTAGTTGATATGCTCACGATACATGCTCCATCCATCAAGGAGCACCGTTGGTTTTGATGCTTTAAAGTGAGGCAACAATGGTACAACAATTTTATAAGCGTTTCTAGCGTCTGATTTTGCTTAGAATGGCCAACAAAAAGATTCGTTCAAATTATTTAATGCTGTCATCCAAGAGCATCTTGGATGACATATCGTGTTTATTGCGCGAGGTTCAAAGATCAAACACGGGTCGTAGTTGACAATGACGAAAGTGACACGGTGATGACTTAACCTAACGCTTTAAACAAAATATACGCTAGAGAGCATGACATTTAAAACATCGACAGTAATAGTAGTAAGAAGAGTGGATTGCTGATCTGCATACTCACAACTTGGTTTAAAATAAAATGTCGTAAGATTGTAAAAAATTAATAACAAATAATCACTTGGTAATTATTGAACAAGCGTTGATTAGAGTTAAAATAAAATACCGTGTTTAAAATATTGTTTACTGTGAAGTAAACATCACACAAAACATGGGATGAATTATCGACCTTCTCTACAGACCTTCGCTGCTCCGATGGTGGTTTTTAATTTGATTTATCAACTAATCTTACGCTTTTTTCCACCCCCCGTGACGAGAAGAAATACACCTTCACGATAGCATCAGCGCAGAAATGATAGACTTCAAGTTCATCACGGCGATGGCATCCTGGTGAGCAGCAATTGCCCCCCGGCAATGAAAGAGATCCTCGGCGGTGCCTTTGACAGCAACCACTGGTGCGGTTTGTATAACATTCCCTGTTGCTACTCCGTTGGTAGCATTAGCGAAGCATCAATTTATTACGCTTGAAACGATGACAACATCAAAGCTAGGTAGCTTCGGTCGAACGATCGTGGAAGGGAAAAAACCGGGGAACTATTCTTCAAACCGTGCAGCATTCCCGCACCCGCTATGAAAGTCATTTGAGATTCAGACAGCGCTAGATAGAGCGGTGAGGTGAGTTTAGTATGATAAATACCACCGCGAGCGTGATTGATGATGTGTTTCGGGTGTGGGAACGAACGCTTTGGTTACCTTATGACCATTTATTTCCATTTCTGGTTAGGTACATTTCATTCGATTTTTCGTTCTTTTTTCAAAGCCTGCCTTTAAGCCTTGTTTAAATCGATTTTTTTTAAATCACTTACAATTTTCTAAAAACAGCAAATGAAACAAAATTACCATAAACCACCCAGCAGCGAAGTCAATTTTCTTTCGCCGGAAGTTCAACTGCCTGCTCATTAAACATGATCATAAAGTTCACGAGCAAACTTCGCCAACGTAGCCATTGACCCCATGTGCAGAGTGCGCAGTGAAACTCTGCTGCACTCCTGCGACCTGGAACGACTAAACTGTCCCACCGCGCCGAGCGTCCCACTTCAGAGGTCATTAATCTGTTATAGGTTATAAGTACGCAAACAAGCTAATGTCCGTAAATGGCACCAGGCACCGGAACGGAACCGCGAGAGTAACTTTAGTAATTGTTCACACATTCACATTAGGAACACCGGTGAGTTCACCCAGTTCGCCCACCGGGAGGCACCACTCCTTACCTCTCAAGTCCCATCTCCTCCAGTACACGCACGCACACGACCGCCCAAAACACAGCCGAGCTGCGACACAATGGGAATGAGAAAAGAAAAAAAAGCAATTAAAACTTTGTCTTTCATTTTCATTAAAAATTTCATTCATTCGCGCGCACTGCAGTGCACTCGCTCGGGTGTTTGTTCTACCGGTCGCGCTTTCGTGCTCTGCCTTCATGCGGCTGGATGGGACAATGGCGATGGGACGTTGTGTAATGGGATTATTTGTTGCAAAACTCAAGCAGTTACTTATTTTCGACGGTTGTTTCTAACGACACGATTCGCGGGATCACCGTTGATAGTTGACGACACGGCCGATGAACGCGCTGCTATGTGCGACCCAAATTGTGCCGTACAAACCTTTGGAACAGGTTAACGCGTTGCAATTGCTTCCATTTGTTCGAGTTTCTTTTAATAGATTTGTGCTCCAGCTGCTTTAAACGGTGCGACAAACAAAAGGACAGCCATATTTTTGTTCACTCATTAGGCTGAATGATATTTCGCTCTTTTATTTAAACAAATTGTCCTCTCGGCTCGAGGTGTTTGTTCCGGAAGGGGGTGGGGGGGCCTGAGAAAGCACCAGAGTAAAAAGGAAAAATAAAGGTAAAAAAAGCCCCTAGGACAGTGATGAACGTGCTCCAGTTTTACGCAACGTTTCACTTTATTACGCGTTCACACGACTGTTTGTCGTAGTCGTTGAAATGAAATTGACTCAAGCAGGGCAGGACCTTGCCCCATAACGATTCTTACGACGCTGGCGACGGCCGTTTCGGCTCACAAACCATCGCAAAGGTCCGTGTGAAGGAATCGTTGAATTTCTTAAATCCCACCGGGCCACCGGAAAGAACATGAAGGCCGTTGTTTGAATGTTGCTCTCACCGTCTAAATCGCAAACACACAAGCACACACACACACCTGGAAAAATGATTTTTCTTGGCGGTGAGTTGGCTTGGAATCGGAAAGTGGAATTGGAAACGGGGCGTATAATTAGCGCGTTTTGCGTCGAGGCTCAAGGTTTACCGTGTGGCGTTTGCGTGGAGCATATCGTGAAGGTATAATTTTATGAAGGCTATCACTCGTGATTTAAATGTTTGCTTGTTCTTCATCGGTATTTAGAGCAGTACCAATTTCTTGCCGTCATTATAAAAGAAATTTTTCAAGACATGATTGTACTCTCATTGTTTCTCTCAACCCTCACAAACATTTGTACTCTTTGCATCTCAGTTTGCTACTCAATTCAAGCACCATTCTTACCAAACAAGCCATCGTCTTTGTGATAGTGATTCAATTGTAGCGACCGATTGGATGCACCTAATCAAGATCTTAAGCAAACGTACGTGACCACTTACCGTCCAACCTCAACCCCATAGCGCAAACCGAAACCCCGTAAAGTAGCCGTTAATGAATTTCCTCTTATCGCAACGGCTGCCTCCGAAACCGGAAACCGGATGTTCTGTGCCTTTCGGCCTAACAGCCGTTTTGGCCTGGTTGCAATCGACAACAAAAAAATAAATACGAACGTATCGCACGGACCGCACATAATCAGCCGGCCAAGGGAAAAGCCCAACACATCCGCGGAACGGCACACCGATACTAACAGCCCGCTGGCAGATCTCCGCAGATGGAGAAGATAACGGCGGCACCGGAGCGCTTGAAGGCCAGATGGGAAAAAATAGAATTTCCACCCTCCACCGGTGGCATCCGGTGTTTGCGTGAGCGCGGGTAAACAGCGTGAAGTGGAAGTTTTGCCACTGGGGGGCGTTTATTCTCATGCTCTCTTCTTTTCTCTCGCTTACTCTCTCTTGCTCGATCTTCATTTTCGGTGGAACGATGGGAAGAGAATTTCATTATCGCTTCCGTCTTGCCGGAAAAGCCTCGGCTATAAATATTGCAAAAATCGATGCCACAATCGGGGTTGGCTCTTTAAAAGAAAGTACACTAGCGGCGTTGGGTGAATTATTTCGTTCGCACGTGAAATGTGCTTTGCTTGAATAATATCGTTTATGAACGAATTTCAAGACAGTTATTGTCTCAAGTAACCTACAATCCTATACAAAGTTTCACTCCATTGAGTAGTTTCACAATGAAAGTTCTTTCGTAAAATTAAGTAGGTTTAGTTTAGTTTAGATAATGGTAAATTATTTTCTTACTATTGCTTATAAAAGAATAGCCATTTCATAGTCCCTTGACTAGTCTCTTAATGACACTCGAGACACAATTAAAAATTTCATAAATATTATAGTTCGTGACGAGTAATCAAGGGACCCTTGAAAAAGAATATTACAGCTAGTGACTAGAAACCCTTAACCCTTGAAAAACTATGAAAATTTTCTTGAAAAAGAAACTTTTTGAAATGAGGAATTGCTTTTTTAAATTAATTGAATTAAAGGCTTTTGGTTTCATTAAAACTCGTTTGCATTAGTTTCACATATTGAATATTGAATTGATTTCCAATTAAATCGATTTAACGACTTTCCAATTAAACCCTTTTAAATAAATTAAAAGTAGCATGGTAAAACCTCACAAAAAAAAAATATCGAGAACAAGTTTTCGATCATGATGTCTTGCAAACTTTGTCCGATCATCGTTACCTCATCAAAGCAGTTGCACAAAAAACTATGTGTTTACCGTTGCGAAGCGAAGGAATTCGTAACAAATTGCACTGGAAACTTCATTCACCGCGCACGGGAAAATTCAAACATACGCCGGAACTTTACCACAAATAAGTGTTTTCCGGCGTCTTCGCCGGCACAACTTTCCAGTGCCGTGGCGCTTTCCCTTTGCCAAGCTTTCATCGGTGGAATTATACCGCAATCGAAAATTGAAGATCGAACCGACATGAAAACTCCATCCCGTGTGTGAAACATCACTCCCGCCTCCCGTCACCGTTCATTGCACTCGCGGTAAAACATTCACCTTAAGCGCGTGCGATGAATTGGCGGAAATTGATTAGGGCACACCGTTTCACGCTCACGATTCCTAGCCCCCCGTTCTCGTTGGCGTAAATTTGCTGTTTAAACCGCATGGGGAGCTACCCGGTGCTGATGTGGGAATAACGAGCCACATGAGTTGGTTCCACGCTCCTTACGAGCTAGAGGTTGGAATGGGAGTGGAGAAAGTAAACGACTGTCGAAGCATATCGGTGACAAACGCCTATCAATGTGGGGAAGATTTCACACACACACACATATGAGTGGGGAAGATTTCACACACACACACACACACACACACACA
>JXXA01012580.1:0-12455 GCA_000956255.1 Anopheles punctulatus | reverse complement strand
TGGGGGGCTCCCAGTGCACTGTTCGTTTATGGTTTTGGTAGGTGTGGAATATTTACTTCGCTTTGGTGACCGTGTGGTAGAGCCGCGAATTAAGTGGACCGGCGAAGGTACGAAGGTTGTGTTAATGTGAGGAATTAATTTTATAGATTTTTTCGCTTAAGTTCAAGTTAAAAAAGTTTCGCTCTCGGTCGATGTTTTCTTCACTATTTCTACGACTTTTAAATTTTTAAATACAATTTTTCATATGTCTACTCCCTGACTAATGCAGAAATAAATGCAGAAATAGATTAAATATTAGAAATGAATTATAATGAACCAACACAACTAATTATAATGAATACAACTTCCCTTTCACATCACGAAAGAAGCTCTAGAAATCAATATTTTGCAATTCAACACTCTCTCTTTAGCTATCGGGTGAGAAATTAGAGAAATACCATTTAATTAACATTCTTAAACGATTCATATAAAATAACCTTAAATGAAACAAATATTCAAGCAATGTAAAATATGACATTGGATCTCTTGATGACATGCATTTTGAAATTCCAATAACACGAGTTATTTATTGGAACTGTGGACGAAAACCTATCAGCTCGCTGCTGCCAGCGTGTTATAGATTTTCCCATCTGCGTTTCCCACCCCCAAACCAACCACTGAAACACATTAAACCACCACCCACCGACCGGCTACAGCGTTCCAGCGGGTCGATAAAAAGGTGGCAAATGGCGGGGCGTCCTACAGAACGTGGCTTTTAATTACTTTGTTTGATTATGCTCGGGCAAAACGTTGGTGTGCGTGTGTGCGCTCCGACCACCGCCAGAAGTGACAGGCGGGCGGGTGCGCGAACGAGCAAGCGGAACCCAATATCAGCGCACCGGTAGCACCGGGAAGCAATTTCGGTAGTTGCTGCCCGAAAGTGGGGTGAGTTTTATATTCCGGACGTTTAATTACCTTCATTTCACCTATCGCGGTGTAATGGTGGCGGCGAAAACTATGCGAAACACCGGCCCACACGCGAATGACGGGAATGATCGAGTGAGTGGAAGATGACAGGACGGTTCGGGGCGCTTTTTACTCTCCTTTTTTGCTCCGGTTTCTAAAGCAAAAAAAAAAAAACGAAAAAGAAACGCTGATGACTCCCACATGGCAGCCGATGAAAAATTCGGCACCCTTAGAATCAAGCCGACCAACAGCCATCCCGATACGTTGAGTGATCGTTTCATGGCATTTACGTTTTTTAGCATTTTTATCGGATCGTTTTCATTTGTTCTAAGCAGCGTTCGTTTTCTTTTCCTTCTTCATCAATCCTAAGCGAGCGAGAGAGCATAAAAAACACTGAAACGGAAACGCCAGCGACCAGCAGGCAGAATATTATCGAAACGAAAAAGGGTCTCTAAGCAAAAGTAAAAACAAAAATGACTCTCGAGGGTGTCTCGATGTTTGTATTCTAGTTTTGCCTAAACGGTTTTTACAAAAAGAATAAAAAAACGTACTCTAAATTGACAAAGCACCTCGGTGCTGACAGGCGTTTAAGAGCAAACGAAACGGAAAAAATGCGCTTAGAAGCATTTTTTGATGATGTACAGGGAAAACAACAAAAGCTGAAGAAAATTATCGCAACTGTCAACACGGCTGTCAGCCACGTTCAGAGGAAGTATCGCATTCATTCGTGGCTGAAATGGAACGTTTTGTGACAGCTCTAATTAAAACGATACATTTTTTTATGATCCACAGCGGTTATAGCTTTGCTGAGGGAGAATAATATACGCATATTACTAGCCAATTGAGTTTTCTTTAGCGTTCACTGATTAGAACAGTATTAGGAGCATTTATTTCACAGATTCAAAAGGTTTTAGTTTAGTATAGTATATCAATATAGTATTTCATACCATAAGTATGATTTATGCCTTCGGTTGCAACAACATTATACAAACGTATCAATTTGAATCGATTCCTAAAAATTTCCTCTTTGACAAATGACTGATGATGATCGGAATGTTTGTTTCAATAATTTCACATAAAAATGTTTTAGAAATCGAATAATCAACAAATGTTACTGAAGACTTTACAAACAAATGCCTATTGAAAGGAAATTCCACCAAACAGTTCTTCACAGCTGCATTCGTATTTCGAATCCGTTAAGGGACCATCCGAGCCTAGCGACTGTTGACACCAACCAGCATGATCGCTCCAGCCTGCTTAAAGCCACAGGAATGTCGTAAAAATTCGCATACCTCACCGAAATTTGTCAGCCGTTGCGCAGTTGCGCAATGTGTGTGTGTCTGTGTGGCTGAATCCTGTAAGCGAGAAACGGGCCACAGCACGCACCAGGTGATGCGGTACGATGTGACATAAAAACAACACATGCACACGGAAAACTGTTCCCAAGAGGGACAGCGCGGTGTCCCTGCTCAGCAAAACCATAAGCCAACCGGCGGTGGCAACGGCCTGTCGATAAATTTGGAATATTTCACACATCATAAAACGTCACCGCAGTCAGCTGGAAGAAATTGCGGAACTCGGGAGGGTGAGTGAGAGGGGAGGAGGGGGTGGGGAGAGCGGGCCAGCGGTGTAGCTGGCTGGATTCAATTAGAACCATGCAGGCAGCACCGAGTGCCATCTGAAATGCAACTATTGCAATCTTCGCCACGGCTCGGTTTTATTACCTTCATCCCTCCTACACTCACACACACACACACACATGGAGAGAGACAGTTTCTGCTTCTGGGATCGAGATCAAGTTCGTTTTCACACCTCCATCCTCACGCTACGGTGTTCGTTTATGGCAAGCGTCGGGTTTTATGACACTGTGGCTGTAATAAAAGTAAATATGACGAGGCTAATCGACGAACGGAACAGAATCGGCTCATAGGAGCGGAGACGTTCCGGGTGGATGTACGGGGTACGATTGCAATTTTTATTGCCTGCAGTTGGTTGTGCCCGGCCCGAGCTCGGTCCGTGTTCCGGATGGCACATAAAGTGCTCATTATCACCTCCTACGGTAGTGTGCAATTAGTATCGGTATCCTCTCGATCGTTCGGAAGAAGCTTCTCGTGGAGAAGGGCTTTCCCTGCCAGTGGCAGTGGGTTTGCACTCACACTCCGCAGCTCCGATGTTATGATGATTACCGCATTCATACAGCACTGCTAGCAGCAGGCGAACAGCTCGGATAATAACCGCGTCCTTCGTCCTTACCGAAACTCGGCTATAACCAATCTACTTAATGTGCTTTCAATTATGCCGAGCGAACGTCCATTAAAACCATACACACGGATACGCACTGGGTTTGAAGATAGGGAAAAAAAACACACACTCACACTTCCACACTTCCAGCGGTCGGCAGGCGGCAACGGGAACGAAACTGCGTAGAGAATTAATCATAATTTAAGCTCCTCTGCCACTCGACACAATTTCACGCAGGAAAGCTATATGGGGAACGAGAGCTGTACTTGATGATTATGGAGCGTTTGTGTTTGTTTCGTATTTGTGTGAAAAAATATAGGGAAGTTTCCACGATCGCGGGGGAGCAATTTTCTAATGTTTTTTATTTCCATTTCTTTACATAGAAAAACATAACATTAAAATACATCTTATTACATAAATATATTATAATATTAATGAAAGTTTGTTTTGGGCATAAAATCTTTGGTAAAGCTGAGATTTTTATCTGGAACCTTCCTCTTTGATTTCTTTTGTATTTGAGGGTCTTGGGAACAATTCATTCTCTATTATTTCGATTGAATCCATGCAACCCTGAGAGTATTCTTAAGTATCAAGCACCTTTCCTTTCTGCGCTTTGCTCTCATCGTTTGCTACAGCATAATGAAGTTAACAAAAAAAAGGCTAAGAAACTGTTTCAATGTGACTCTTGACACATTTCGGCACCAATTTCCCATCGCATCGGTCGCTGGTCCCCTGCCGAGGTTGCGCTCGATTTCCAAACGCAACTCCTTCCAAACGCTGAGCCCCCTGCCAGCCGGCCTCCGCCGCGAATGCAGTGGCAGCAGTAATTTTGCGCCTCCGGCAAACACAGGAAACGCAAAATGGGCTCGAAAGGGTCCTTCAGGAAAGCGGGATTGAGCCGAAAGAATAACCACTTTTCCAGTTCCACAGGGTAATAGGTTATCGCCGCTACCTCTATGCTAATGCAAACCACCGCGAGTGGCGTGTAGTTATGGGAGTAATTAAGCGGAGCTCACTGTTCGGTGTCCCGGTTTCCCGGTCCACGGTCCCCTGCGGTGCGGCTATGATCGATCATTCCGAACCGTTCCCGGCATTAATACGTGTCGGTCATTTCATACTTTCGAATAAATAATCACGCACAAAGGGAAGGACCCTACATAGAAAAGAACTCCAGCCAGCCAGGAACGTTCGGTTTGCCCGTGAAGCCTGCACTCGAGCTTGTCGGTGGAAAGCGCGTAAGGGAGGTCAGCGGTGTGCCGGAAACAAAGGCACACCGAATGGGGAAAGCATTTCTGAAGGTCATTTCCGGTAGAATGTGGTGTGTGGTGTGGTTTTTTGTTACTATTTTTCAAACAGATGAACGAAAATGAGTCCAAGACCACATCGCATCTATAGAAAAACCAAGAAAAACAAACATATGAGCCTTAGAACGTTCGCTATTTGCAAAACGCAGTCGAACGATTCACTTTGGGTTTTCCCCAAAGCCGCTGAGATGAATCTTCTGTCCCATGTGCTAAATAAAACAGAAATCACTGCTTCATAAGATGCGACCACCCCGAAGGAGTTAAATGCTTTGCCGGGCCGGTAAAAATAAGAATTCTCTGTGGGGAAAACCCCCGTTGAGCTCATTATTCGCATACGCCAAAACCATGTGTGTGTGTGTGTGGAATAAAAGTGGCAATACGAAAAAATCTATTTTCCCAATTGACGTCATACGCGTGGAGTTTAAATTTCGATTTGTCTTCCTTCTGCGTACAAGATAACGTGAGGGGAAGGGAAGGTATTTAACGATCACGTTCACCTTGCTGTTCCTAGTGAAATCTCGTTCCGCCGAGGATCTGCAGATGTGGGTGACAGGAAGAAGCAACAAAAAAGAATAACAACCGCTCCCCCACCCACAATTTGGATAGGGAGCTCCAAATTTTCACAACCGAAAGGCTGGCAACGAAGAAGCAGCTGGCAAACCGTTCCGGGTGTGCAGGCGGCCGGTTTCGGTTGTTGACACGTTTCGCATTTGTTTTTGACATTTTCACGAATGACGCCCGTGCCCGGTACGGGGTGTGAGTGGTTTTTTTTTAAATTCATTTTTATTTCCCGCTTTGCTTGCGCGGGAGGTAAGGTAGCCATTTCTTGGCCGTTGGCCCGAGATTTGTTTTTCCTTCCGTGCGGGTGTACGGGCGTCTTCACCCACACCAATCTACCTGACGCGTATGCACGGTAATGTCGTGCATTGAGCTATCTGGTTCCTTCACACACACACACTAGAACGTTGTTTGTATGGTTTCTGTTGTTTGAGGTGAAAATAGATTCATTAAGGGTTGTGCAGATACTGAAAGGTACAGCCGAGGAAGACGGGTGAGGGAAGGAACGGAGGGCCTAGCGTGAGTTTGTAATTAATTGTGCCGAGGGTGATCGAATGGGGCGTGTGGGTTGAGGAGCGATCCTCGCGTTTGAGCCGCGGTTCAAAGATCACATTGTCGCGGTGGGAGTGCAGAAAATAGCGAGCACGTTTGTAATTGTTGTTCGGTGGGGTTGGGTTGCTTCAAAAGTTTATGTCATACCGTCATTTTTCAAGTACGTGTTTGTGCCCAAAATACTAGTTAAAATGGTTATTTATAACGAATATTTGTGGTATTGAGATATGTCAGAACAATATAAATTACTTATGAAGTCGCTTAGTTTATTTTTTAATCGTTTGAACATTAATTCTCATTTTTAATTGGATAAATTCAATGAATAAATCAATTTATCACATTTTCCAAAGTTTTGGAATAAATGCAACAATTTATTATATTTATTTTAACATGTTCTTGTTTTTAATTCTATTTCATTTTGTTTCTTCTAATTTTAGTCTTCAGTTTTTAAAGATTTATGTCAAATATTACCTCTTGCTTTTGTCTTTCCTATACTATTTATTCTGGCATTATATCAATAATCAGTAAATATCGTTCTGAAATAAACGCCTTGAAGGGGATGTTTGTCTATAAAGCATGTTTATTTTTCATTTCATTGTCATTGTATTTTCCGTCTCTAGTTTTACTTCACGTTTCGTTTCATCGTTCTGCTTTACTTTGCTAATCACGAACACAAGAAGATATCAAATCAGTAACAGTAACTGCTGCCAGATAAAAAAAAACAAACAAAAATCGTGCAGAATCGTGCTACAAAATGCCATTCGCAGATCGTGATCTCCTCCACCCCTGGCATGGGGAGGGACGTGTTTGCAACAAATAAATCTTGGACGGAATGGCAAAATGCTGGCCTGATGTCAAGGACGATCACGTGCAAAACTGAACTCAACCGTTCGGAGGGGGGCAATCTTAATCTCTCACTGATAGCAGCTACTCGCGTGGGTGCGTGTGCGCGATGCCAAGCTCGTGTTCTTTTATTTAAAAACACGCTACGACCATTATTTCGCCGCGCGGCTCTGCCGAAAGATGATTGTTTATGTTGTGCAATGGGGAATAATTTACGTTGGTAGCAGCATCGGGACCTCGGGGTTCTTTTTTGAGATCAGTTTCATTTCAAACAGGAAGAGGTTGAATCTAGGCTTTTTTATCGCCCCGTTTCTGGTGTGGCTTCAGTTTTCCGCGGCTCTGGTTCGCTCTTCAGAACGCCGTCCGCCAGCACTCGTCGCCGCCGGGCTTGTTTGTTGTTTTCATTTTTCCATATCTTCTTTTTTCACTCACAATTGCCACCCCATTTCCCTTCGGTTTTATGATGTTGGCGATGATCGCGATCTTGCATCCGTTGCTTGCGCTCGCTTGTTTATCCAAAGTAGACGATAAAATGGCAATTAAACGACGATCGCTTCCATCTGCGTTCGCGTCCGAGTGCATGGAAAAAGGAGGCGGTGTTCGAAATAAAAAAAAACCGGTTCGCTGAGATTGGACGGATGATCCAACGTCGAGATCGGCTTAACTCTCGAGCGACACACGGATTCCGGCTCAACGATAGGACGTCAAAACATCCTCAACGTGTAATCAAGAGAGTGTGTGTTGTAAGATGTTGTTTGATTTAAAATTCATCCCCATTGCCTAGGCAGCCACGGTACCCGAAAAATAGAGCCAGAGTGTCGGATGGAAATTATCAAAATAAACAAACCCAACCGTGCTGGGCGTTGGCGAGCGAAACGATGAAGACGACGATCAGTCTTGTTCGATCTGGCGATCATCTTCACCCAGAACGTGCTTAGAGGTGATCCAAACGGGCGGCGAAGACACTTGCATCCTGTTATGAAATAAATCGTCTTTTGCTTTACTCGTGTGTCTCGGTGTTACATTTAAAAAATAAAATAAAATTTACACGAGGCAGGATGAAATTTACACGCGTCCGTTCCGTTGGCTTCCTGCACGCGAACGGTTAATTTGATGGTTGGCCTAATTCCTGGGGACTCTTCCCTTGCCTAAGGAGGTGGTGGTGGTGGTTGCGGTGATTGTTGGCTACCGATCAAGATCCTATAGGGAGATGAATTGCATCATTCGACAGTGTGCATTTATTTTAGCACACTATGGTGTGTGATTTTATTTTTCAATGAATGAACTCACAAGCGAGCGATTTTAGTGGGGTTTTATTTTTAATTGCTATTACTATTTAGATAAAACATTATCATCTGTAAAAGGTTTCAAGGATAGAACAGTTCCCCGAACGAATGGAATTAAAATTGGAATGTGCTCACTCACTGTGAACACTCAAATGTGCTCTGACATCGCTTCATAAGTTGTTTACGAGTTAGAACGAAGCTTGCTGAAAATAAACCCCGGTGTTAGTTTCTCTACTAATTCCATTTAAGACGGGTGTTATCATTATGTAACTTTTTACAAAGCTTGGTGGTGGCGGGAATTTTTTCTTCGACAATGTTTTGTGGCAATACTTGTAATTTGTACTTGTAAATTTTCCCTTGAAGGACAGCAATCTTTCGAATCTATTTTAAATTTAAAGAGCAATTTGTAGCTTCGAGCCACATACAGAAACCTTGGATGTTCGTTTCAGAGATCAATTTTCAATATCTATCGAACGAGTTAAGCGCTACATCGTTGTAAAAGTCAATAAAACACTCATTTTTTGGACACGAGTGTCATCTCTGGCAGGATCAAGTTCAAAGGTGAGTTTACAATTTCCGTGAATCGAACACACCCTCGAGGTTCGTTTCGGGAGGAAAACTACAACTAAAAAATCGCTGCCCTGTACGGCCACAGCAAGCAAGCAGGCAAGTAAGCAAACCGATCCGGCAGTGGCCTTTGTGCAAGTGCGTTTTCGGAGCCCTTGTCCATGTCATCCCTTGCTGGAGCAGGACATGCGATATACATGCGAGTGGGCTCCCCGCACGCGTGACGAATTGAAACCAAAGAGGCAAAAACGGCCTGTCGTCTCTGCCTAGGAGATCCGACACAAATCGGCACAAACGAAACGGCAGCGTGGAAAAGGGGCGAAGTGGAGTGGATCGATCGATCGTGAGGAAGAACCAGTTTTTAAGCTCCAGCTCCGTGGAGCTCTTTTTGGAGCGTTCGTTTTGCTAGCGCTCCCTCCCCACGCTGTCCGTCTCCAACCCGCTCCGGGCACTTAACGCCCATCCGTTGCAAAAGACGGGCCTCCTCCTCCTCAGCCGCTGCGCTACACAGAAAGCGTTAAGCGATTTCGATTCCCCGAGAGCGTGTCCTCACTTTCTTTTCAATGCGACCGCTCCAGCCCACAACCCCAGCTCCCTCTATCCGGTTCTGCTCCGTGCACGAGCCACACGACGAGTGTTCCGCCGGAGGGCACAAAACGAAACGATTGAGCTCACCACCGTCGCACCACAGATCACGGCATGGCGCAGGGCGATAGGTGGTAGGATATCATTTTTCCGTTTATGTTTATCCACTCACGCTTCGCACATCTGATTATTATTCTCGAGACGTTGCAATCAAAGCGCGAGTGAGAAGGCACTCCAGCGAAGCCTCCAGCGTCGGGTTCGTGGAAGCTGAGCCCAGCTGGGTGTGGACGCGGGGAAGCCACGGCTGTGCGATCTCACCATCCCTTAGAGATACAACGGCACAGCTGAGGCCTAACCCATCCCCAGCACTGGGAGGGCAAGCGGACGAGAAGAACCCCCGTTCGAATCGGGGGAGCCCTTATGCTGCAAAAACCTGTTCCTATGCTTCTTTGCGGCGTTGCCATACGGGTTTTCTTTTCCCTCGGCACCCTCTGCGTCCTATGCTGGCCGCGCTCTTCCTACTGAAGGCTCAATGCTGGGCGGGGTGGCTCGGGCGGGCACGACGCGGGTGTGGGTCCAAGATGCAAGAAGACACCAAGACCAAAACCAAGCTCCAAGCTCCCAAAACCGATTCGTGCACGTAGTAATAAACCGCCGAGGCACGATTGAGCATGCTTTTTCGGGATTTTGTTTGCGGTGGTGTTGTTGTTTTTTTGTTTGTTGCTTCGCTTTGCTCTTTGCCATATGTGTGTGCATTTTGCGTTTCGCATTTCGATGATTTTTGCCTTCTTTTTTGATACTTTTTGCCTGGCGTTGTGATTATTTTCGTTCCGTTCTTCGCCGTACCCGTGTGTGCGGTGGTTTTTATTCCTCTGGTGAAGATTTTGTTTTCATGAGCTTTTTTTGTATTCCTTTACTTTCCGCTCTGTTGAAGATGAGTTTCCTGTTTAAGGTTGATCTTTTACTTTTTTTATTTTTTTAATCTTTTGTAGTTTGGACAAGTTTTTGTTTCGGTTTTATTAAGTTTATGTTATAGTTGTACTATTAGATAAACACAGCTTGGGTTTTACCACAAATGGGTGTATTAATGTTTCTATTATTTTTTATTTGTTTTGTTCGTTATTTATTTAATTGTTTTTGTTTGATATTTAATTTTAATGTTTTTTACAGACAATCACCTGAATTTTTTTGCTTAATGTTTACCCTCTATTTGAAACAAAATTAATGGTATTTTTTTAGTGCTAAGAGCTTTGTTTTTAAGACATTGTTACTTGAAAATGTTTCATTTAACATTTGTCTCCTGTGTGTTGCAGGCTCAGTATTATCAAAATGAAATCAGCTCTTTCGTTAGCGTTCGAATGCACGGTTATATTGCTAAAATAAAGTGTAATTTTATTTAGTAAAACTCATCCCTTCTTCCTGCCCATCCACCCCAGAATGCTCATAAAAACAGAGCACCGTTTACGATACCAGCATAACATGCTATACGAAGCATTCGAGGAGAAACAAAAACACACACTGTTCCATTATTTACAGGTCCCTCTGTGTGCTCGGTTGCCGGTTTGTTTGTTTTAGTTTCCTCATGCTCACAACAACACGCACTTTACTTTCGACCGGCACCGGCATCGCCCGATCCCCGATCACTCCGACCCCCTTTCTACGAGATCTTTTCTAATAAAAAATAAAGAAAAAAAAACAATTCCACCCGGGCGTCAATCGCTTAGCGGCTACCAGCAGCATTCAGCGCTGACACATGCGATGAGACTCCGTGGTTTGGACCAGAATGCCTTAACAGAAGCAGTTAGTACCAGCAGCATTTGCTTCTTGCGCTGCTCATCGGATCGTCGTTTTCGTTTTGTTTCTCACCCGTTACCATCCCTTTCTTCCCGTGCGTTCCCTTCCCTGCACAGCTCGATTTAATTTCTTTAAATCGGTTTCTGTGGGCACGCTGCTTCTGGTGGCGAAGTGATGTGATGCGAAATCTTCACATGTCACATGTCACGCAAGGATGTCACCGGGAACGGGAACGAGAAAACGCGAACGTACAAAAACCAGCAACAAGAAAAAAATCCCTGCTTCGTGATTCGTTTCGTATTTTTGGACAAATGGACACAGTTGGAATAAATGGAATGGAAAAAATAATAATAAAAATAAACGCAATGTACATCCAAACAGCAAGCCTTACGCATATCAAAGACGAGGTGAGTAAAGATGACAGAATTCGGAGATTTTTTTTACGGATGCTGTTTTGTTGTGTCTTGAAAATGCGATACGGATGAAGGAGACAAAAGCATTGTGCGAAAGAGATAAAGCAACACATCTCAAGCGTAAACGAAACGATGATGACACCCAGGGAGACTTGGCTGAGATCGGTTGCATCGCATGCATGATCCTCATTACGTGAGATGTTTTCTACATGGAGGAAAAAAACATGCCTTTCCCGAATGGCTTCCCGAATGGTTCGCATTTCTGCTTTTGCACAAGCTGATGGAGCTGATTATAGTGTGGTTTGTTTTTGCTCGCTATCTGAAGTAACGTCTCTACGATCTGCTTTAAACTCCCCAAAAAAATGGACAAATAATACGAAAAAAGTTCTCAAATATTGTGCACAGCTCCACTCCACGCCTATCGCTCGCGGGCAAACAAATGCTCCGTTGACCAACGGCAAACACGATGGCGAGAGCTCGCGGTAGACAAATGGTTTAGTTCATCGCACAATATTTTTGCCCCCGCAGGCGAAGCTAGCACTCTCTCCTCCCCCCCCCCCATATCACCCGTCACCCAATTCCTGAAGGTAAATAGGCGCATCGGACGAAAACATAAACATGCTACGGCTGCACGCCCAAAACGAGGCGAGAAGCGGCCCAAACAATGAACGGCTCGATAGCTTTTTGGAGGAAAGGTAAACCATATGTGAAACGCATAAAGGGAGAAACAAATACACACACACACACTAACGGTTATCGAATCCATCGAGCTCCAAACAAACTTCAGTCCCCGGAGGTTACGATGCAGAAGTACACCGCGACGACGGGCGTAAGAAAACGTCTCAAAGGTGACCTTATTTTTGGGACCGATGTCGATGCATTCGTATAATTTATGCAGGACCTAGCCGGGAACCACGCCGGTATTGCAATCAGCCGGTGTTTTTAAGTGCCTTTAAACTAGAAATCCATAAATTTTATCGTTTAGTGATAAAACAATAGTCATTACGGACATAACTACAATTACAAACCGTCCCACGGATCAGTTCTCAACGCATTTTAGGGAATACTCAACTGGATTTTGGAATTAAAATTTTATTTTTCTAACGCTTTTAATGTACCCTCGCAGTTTGATTCTCCAATTTGCCTGCCTGAAACGCAAATGTAAAAACTTCAAAGGCAAGCATGGCTGACGTTTCTGACACTTTAGCGGCCGAACGCAACGCCTGCTACGTGTCCAGCGTGGCGTTTGTTTACATCTCCCTCCAACGGCCGAGAATGTGATCGGAAAGCAAAATCTCCTAGATTGAGAGATGGATTTAGTATTCCGTAACCGCAACTCGCACCCGTGGCGCGTTGTTTTTGTTAAT
>JXXA01012576.1:0-11188 GCA_000956255.1 Anopheles punctulatus | reverse complement strand
TAGCAGAACAATGCGTCACGGTAGGTCAAGTGATTTCGACTGACGTTTACTTTCTATTATTTTTTTAAGCAAAAACCGGCCTAATGAAGGGTAACTTCATAGAGCTTATCATGCGTCGTATTAAAAAAAACTGTACTACCTATGCATATTGGAAAATTATACAATTTTAAATCTAAATCTTTCAAGAATTTTATTTCAAAATTGGTTATAAGTTGATATTCGCCACTGATCGTACGACTGGTAAATTGGATTATTTTCTTTCTATTTTTTGTAGTTTACGTTATTCAAAGGACATAGAAAGTTCTAGTTTTGATGATGCAGTTATGCCAGTGAATGTGTGTGCGTGTGTTGAAGAAAAATAATTAATCTTTTTGAAGTCTTACAGGAACACACAAATGATACCAGTAGAGTAAAACACTTCTGTTTTAAAGAAACGAATTAAAAGCGTGGAAATTTCCACTCATTGCAAATGACCCATTTGGGAGGTTATCGTTTGAGGGCCGCGAAGGATGAGAAATAAAATGATGCTCACTTGTTTGCGTGATGTGAAATATTCAATTACCGCCTGGATCTTCTACTCGGGCGCTGAGTTCATCGTTTATAATTAGACCACCATCAGTCCAATCTGCTTCAACGCTAAAGGGACGGGAGGAACCGTCGAATACAATCACAATAAGTGGTGATGGTGTGTCAGTCAAACAAAAACAATTTACTGGCGTGTCCGTCTTCCAATCGCATCCGAATCGAACATGCGCGTATAAATTGATAGCTTCCCGGCGCGATGTCGGCAAGGTTAGTCGGGAAGGTCCAGTTGCTTAATTATTTTTCCTACCCGCCTTAATCACCCCGCGTCGTTGCGCTTATCGTGCGGCGTGTCGAAAGCAAAAGTGGACCATTCGGGCACCGGCACTCACGAACTCACGGGAGAGGCACGCGCCACATGATAATTCCTGTTTTGATGATAAGCACCCATCATTGTTTTATGTGATGCCTTACCGCAAAGGACAATCGCGATCTCGATGTCAATGCACCGATTGTCTAACCGCAGACGAGGCTTAAATCTGTCACGAAGGTCAAGGTGCTGGCCGTGAATACGTAGTTGAACTCTTTTCGTGACAGTTTACTGCATTCTCGTAATGCGATTGCTGGGCAGGAGGCGATAAAACACCACCACCCGCTGAGGGCCGCGCACTCCGACGTACGTGAGTTTTGAGCACCTTCTACAGAGACCACTTTTTTCCTGCGGTTATCAAGCGCGCGGTAAGTGGTCGACGGTTGGAGAACGTTTCACTATGGCCGAATAGTAAACAGTTGACAAGTTCTAACAGTTATGCAGGTTTCGTTACCGGTGGGTGTGAAGTTTATGTTTCACTGTGCAATGATCATATTTTTTCCCGCGGCAGCAAGTTAAACAGTCGCTCTCTTCAGTGCTGAGCAAACGATCTGCCGAACGACCCAATAAGTTTAATTTATGTCCATTCGGTTCCGATACTAGCTTAATGCCGCCCAAGGTATTGCCACTATTTAAGTGAATTATGAGGCTTACGTACGGTTTCTCATCGATTTTTGCACCCAACACCTGAGCGTACACGGCACAGGTGTTCTTGCGCGGACGCACTGAAAGTTGTTTCAATGTGGAAATGTCGTACCGATCGTACCAGTTTTAATTGGAAACAAATATTTCATTTTTATGATACATCGTATGCATTTTTAATAGATGCCGGCGGTTACAACAAAGTTGCTGGTGAAAATGTATGGCCGATGAAAACAGGGAATTTATGTTTCATCATCGTTCGTGTTAGTAAGTTTTAGCCATAATTTTCTGAAAATCAATATCGGACTCATTAAAGAACTATACAACTGCGATAACCTATTTGCAAATAGCTACAATACAGAGAAAACACAACTCGACACAAATTAATGTTGTAGCAAGTAGTCATACAAATTGTATATCCTTTAAATCATTTGAATTTTAAAATAATTAAAATCTTACAGTTTCAAAGATTGTTGCCATAGCTAGTTTGTTTTACCATTCCTTTTTCTTCCATTTAGCACACAACTACAACAGTAACAGACAAAAATATAGCAATACGCAGTACGAACGAGTACAATTCCAGCGACTCTCGAGAACCCTAATCAACTGCTCACATTTCGAAACAAAAACATCATTATAATCAAATACTAAAAATACACCACGATTAAGGCATTTGTCGCTCGGGCTGCATCATCAAATGAACCGTTTTGACCGGCATACACGTCAGTGCCTGATGATAAAGCAATTTTCGGAACACAAACAGAAGCTCCTGCAGCAACTAGTAAAAAAAATATTTTAAAAATAATAACCATCACTCCGTTTTTGGACTGATCACTGCTGTGCTTCCTTTTCGTATATTATTATGATTGTAGTGAAGATGATCGCGTGAACTTGAGTCTGCATTACGGAACGGTTGGCTGATTGGATAGAATTCCATCACGCACAGCCTTACCCGCAAATGTAGATCTACCGGTAGCACGTTTACCCACCACAATCATTTGATTAACGTTTCAAAACTACCAATGCAAATTGCCACTACACGCTGCTGGAACTGAGAGCGGGAAGATTGTTCTTCGGCACCTAAAACTTTCCTTCCAAAGCACCCGGATTAACGTATTTTGTCTAATAATTGTAGCACCAGTTTGGTCAGGGAGCTCTCCTCGGATGTTTGCCACCGCAGTGAAAAAAAAACAACAACAAACAAACACGTGTGCAGATGGCACATGCATGCATGCCCAGCAATCATGGCCATGCTTCATGACAGTTGTGAGGATTGTGTTTTGTTGGCGAGTTTTTCTTTTGTTTTATTGTTTTCGGACGAGATGGCCCACAGAACACCGTATGGGTTACACGCGAGTGCACTTACGCACACGCCGTCTGCTGGCAAATGCAAATATCGCGCCGGGAGTTTGAAGCACGAGCACGAACGCTGCAATTTAGATAATAACAATGATGTTTGTACTGTTTGTACTGTGAGAATGAAGACGATGCGCGCGCGCGCCTCCGCAGGCGTCGTCTGATGCGGACTTGTGCTTGTCTTGTGAGCTGCCATCACGAGTCGTGGAACGGAAGTATGCTCACGCGCATAATCAGTTCGCATGTTTGCTCAGGGCCCGATCGATCCTGTCGGTCGGCTGAACTCTCGATTTCATTTCGCTTTCGTCGTGCTAGAGATATGCATCTGCAGCCAACAAGAGATACCACGTAAGTGTCTTAATATCGGGGTCCAAACCGTTCGCCCAATGCCGGTGGCAGTTTCGACCGCTCGCCACGAACGCATCGTTTGCTTCGGCTGCAAGGTCACGTACCGGTTGCCACAAAGCCGGCCACACGAACCGACATCCTTGCTGGGTGGTATCTCCGGGCCCGGTTTCACGTGAACCAATTTTTGGTCCAAAAAATAGGTTCTGGAGGTTCGCCAAAATTGAGCAATTAGTCGGCCGGTGGATGGTCGGCTTTTTCCCAAACCTGCCGGAATGGTCAGTGCGGTCCGTCGGCAGACGAACCACCGCGAGGTTTTCTGGGTGGTCAACGCAAATTATGACGTGCCGGTGGTGTAGATCATGTTGCGCGTGCGTGTGTGTGCGTTAAGACTGTCTGCGGGCAAGCTATATTTGATTCTTAGTTTGCAGCTTTGCGATGTTTTAGGGCTTTTCAGTTTTTTTTACCCGCATCAATTTCATCCATTAGAATCAGAATAAAGATCATGCTTCATTCCACGTGGCTGATTTCCATAAATGATGATCTTAATTGGACCGCCGTCCATGCAAAGGATCTTTTTTGTGATAGCATCATTTTGCAAACGAAATGGGAGATGATTATTGTACTTTTGATTTCATTTTCCATGGCAAGAGCTGTTTGCTTGAATGGCAGGTCTGCAATTAATAACTACGAGAAAAGAATGTCAGCCAACGATCAACGATCAGGAATAAAAAAATGTGATTTATTAACAACATTTCATAAATTTATCCCATAACTTTGAGAAAACCATGTCAAAAACATTGTAATAATTACTTGCAATGAACAATAGCAAAACTGAAGTACTCTGAAAATTTCAATTTTATTATTTGTTTTTTTTTTAGTTAATTTAATCACTATCATTACAATGCCAGTCTCCTATCGAATCGGTACCTCATTTATGAATCAATTCCGGTTTAGCACATATTTGGTCTTATCGGTGCTGTTGGATTAAGCAAGGATGATTTTCCATTTTGAAGGTTACAATTCCATATCTTTACGCTTTGTTCCAATCACCGTCCTAGCATCCAAAAACAGCGTGTTCCTAGCATCACGTCGCATCATCCTGACGGCTCAAATTTTTCGTTCATAAATCATTACAAAAAAAAAAACACTCGCCTTTTTACATTTCTACGACAGCACGTGGAAGTGTTCCGCCCTCGGCATAAAATGCTTCTACGATTCGTACCTTGTTACGAGCTGACGGCGTTGAACAAAAGTATCAACCGACCAGCATCGCTCGGTACCACTACTTCAGAACGTGACGATCACGAGACTGGAACGCGCGAATCGGTCCCATCGGGGGGGTTGTAAAGATAAGCGAACTTCGTCCCGTCCCGTGTTGTGCCGTGTCGTGTTTGCAAGTGTTTGCTATAAATATGCTCCAATTTCGGACGGATATGCGGTGAGTCTGTGTGTGGTAGAGAGGGTGTGTTGAGCTTTTGAGGTCGCGTTGGTCCCTACTTTCCATTGGGTTGGCTTGCCGCCGGGGTAATCTTATCGCTGGGTGGGATTGTTTTGCAAGCAAATATGAGGAAGGTGTGTGCCGTGGATTGCCCGTGCCATTGACGCGTGACTTTCGTGCAATTACCTTCACCGGCCGATAAGAACGTCGGCTGCTATATACATTGTTTTGCCGGTATGTTTAGGTTTAGGTTCCGTGGGTGATTAAGTGGGCTTCGATGGAAGAAAATTTGTGTTGACGTGTGGGTAAGCGATGGAAAGAGATTCGGTAGGATGTAAAGCATGTTCGGTTTAACAATTTGTGTAAATAACAATTATTTTTTACGTGCTGATAGTTTTACCATTTCTTTTCATTTCGACTAATGTGTTTTCAGTCGAATTGAAGTAACTTAGACTAAATCATTCTATACATAATCTGAATATATTGAGCATATTTATTTAAAATTAAATTCAATTTAATTACACATGCAACCAATTTTCATGAGAATGCATGGTTAATCCTTAGGTCAAAAGATGGAATAGCAAACAAATTAATCAAAACCAGACTACAGCGACGTCAACGACTAAGCACGTGTTCGACTAACGTATCACAATCTCTACATATTTTCCACTAATCATTGCCAGAAGCCATCCATGAACCATAAATTATGGCTTCATCATGGTCGCCTTCCATTACCACGTGCCGGACGCGCTTTATTTCCGTTTTGATGCCAAATCTCCCAAAAATCATCCTCATGGCAGCGCTTTGCTACGCGCGTGTACCGACAGAAAGAAAACAAATGTCGCGCTCGCTAGTTGGTTGCCTTTCGGAGAGGTTATTACGCAGGATGGGGGGTAGGGTCTAGATAATTCCCCTACCAGCGGCTATCAATCGACCGTCAAACTGTCCCTGACCATCCGGTCGCCCTTATCGCATGTCGAACGCGTGCGCAAACCGTCCACGGAATAAAACGAGCGTATCTTGTGGACGCACAATTTAGTGGCTGACGTACAGTGTACGGCCTGGGACAGGCTCTATCATTGTGCGATGTGCGACACATTGCTCGCAGGTTACTGGAGGCAGCTTCCGGTGCTTGAAGCATTACCACTGAACAGAGTGATGTATTGGGTGGCTGGTGAAGTTCAACGCGTTCCTTTCGTCAAGTGGACTGCTGGGCTTTGCCATGATTGATGGAATGACATGTTATGCGGGATAAAAATAACGACATAAATTAGACACGAAAATCTATTTCAAGAGTACGTGCACATTGCAGTAAATTCGAATTGTTGAAACATAAAAGGTTGTTATCTCCATCCAGTTCTATTCCTGGTTACACTACCAGAAACAAAACATTTATAATCGAAGGAATACTTTGTTTCAAAAAAACTTGCGATTCTTACTGATATTCGCAGTTTTGCTTTGTCCTCATGATTTGCTGGTTGTAATATAAATCCGATCAATTATTTGACTAAAACCTACAATTTTTCATTAATAAAACAAAGTTCAATCCTATTCCGAAATAAAAAGCCATAAACCATTTGGAGCCAATATGCAAAATGTAGTAATTTGCTCATATGGATCGATCCGATCGTAAAATGTCCAGATTATGATAGTGAACGGCCTAAACACAAATTTGGAACGCATAAATTGTACCATTCGCGTCTAGTCAATCACTGTTTTTGGGGATTTGAAACACTCCTCAAGATCACGTCAGTGTCCGCTCCAATCGACATCAATGTTAATTTTTCATCGATTAGTTACCCAGTTACCCGGGGGTGAATTCGCAGGAGAAACCTTCACCAACATGATGGACACCTTGAAGGAGTGGTGTGTGATCTACGCGATCATGCATCAACACCCGCAGCGAGGGGGAGCATATTGAAATGGATATCGACGCGTCCAGACATTAAGACCAGAGCCTTACCAGACACTCCTTCCGGCGAGCTGCTGTACGCGACCTTGCCTTGCACCAAAATTCAGCCACCCGCATCGCGAGTTGTAAATCGCCGTCGTTAAGTTCTTTATCGGTGATTAAGAGCGAAATCTAACAAGCGCGACACTGCGGGTACGGTTGAAAAACGTGGTAACCGCTTTCGCAACGTTGGTGGTACGGTGGCCATGCCCGTTCGATCGCAGCATCGCAGGAGGCGCGCCGATAATTCGCAAATCGCGACGCGGGTTTTGAGCCTTGACTTTTTTGTTTTACTCGGTGGGTGGATGTTTTTTACTCGCTGTTGCGTCCCGTTCGTTGCTCGTGGGATTGACGTTCGTTCGGGGTGGCCTCACGTCTCAAGTTGCTGCTGGTGCTGCTGGAGGTTTCTCGAGTGTCCCGAGCGATCGATTGCCGTCAAGCCCATCGGAAGTGCATAACTAAGCAAGCGCTGGTGGGTCGGACACTGATGCACTCATCACATCGCTTCCTGTCCGTTTGCGTCGTCCGAAGTGGACGTGGACGCCCCCGGGGAAGGCCTGACGATGCCAATTTGTTGCAGATCGTATCGCTGATAAGCCAGCGGTGGATTGTTGCAGCAAAAAGCGTTACTATCCTCTTTCGTTCGGGAGGAGTCCTTGAGTCGCACGGGATTTATTTAGTAAATAAATATTCATCAGCCCACGGTGAGCGTCGCTGTTGGTCGATTGCAAAACTTCACGTTACCCACGTCACGCCCGGTTCCCGGTTCTCGATGCCGGGAGAATCGTGCCTCTTGGTTCTTGTGTGCCATGTGTGGCCCACCCGTTCCCGGATACTTATGCAAATGAGACAGCAATCAGAACCACGTGGCCAGCAGTCGGTTCACTGGTGGTATCCTCAGTACCGGGAAGGCCAATGCTGTCCACTGGCCACCATGAAATCGGACGTGCAGCACATGCTGGAAGCTGGACCGCCCGTTGGTGTGGCGCAATGTCGTCGCAAGTGGCAATCGGCTCTGTGCCGTATGCGCACGAGTCGGTCCCGCTTTGGGATTGATGTTCTGTGCCATTTGATCCGGGTGGCGCTGTAGGACTTCCTAGGATAGTACGCACGTCCCGTGCAGTCACGGTGGTCACTGATGTTATTAATGTGCCGCATGGACATGTCCGAAGAAAAACGCCCCGAAAACTGACTGCTGAGTTTTCGAAATGCCGACACGATCGTTCCTCAAGGTTGGACTTGCAAACTCCTGAAAAGTTCATCATAAGCATTACATAGGTGAAAGGACACCCTTTGTGCGCCATACGTTTGAAGACTAAATTACAATAATAAAACAATCACTGCGCAACAGGTAGTCCATACTCGCACGGGTCTTGCGGGGCTTTTTCTGAAATTTAAAAACTTGCGCATTCTCCCGCTCGAAACACCGGTCATTGTCCAGCACGTCCGACCAAACAAAAAAAAAAACGGACCCCTACCCAGCCGAGCAGGTAGCCAAACCGGTGTAGGACTTTTCTCGAATTTCGGGAATAGGGACACCGTGGCGACTTCCTGACGGTTCCTGGCGACGCACATACAAGCGCCACACAAGGAGAGTCAAGCTTCTTTGAACCTTCCGTATGCGTATCCCTTTTCCGTCGGTACGTCGGTTTTGTTCCTGGTCTTTACCAGGAGAGGAACCAAAAACTGCTGCTAATGTTAACGCTAAATGGCATAATTATTGCTATCGTATCGCGAGGGCGTTCGTGCGGCAGCCTCGCGAGCACCATATGTTTGGTGGTGGCAAGCATCAGGATCACTTTTGAAGTTTGCCGACACCGCTACAGGAGGCGTTAAGGTCTTCTGCCAGTTGAAGTAGGAACGCAAACGGCCCGACAAACGTCTCACTCGGATGCTGTTCCGGGAATCATTGTGTTGTTGCGTAAATAAGGTAGGAAGCCCACCGTGTCAGATTGCTTCCGTCGATCGCTGTTTTTTTTAAGAAAGAATACGTTGATTAGAATGTTGACGCTCATAGTAGAGACGCGCGTCGTTGCGTATGATCTTAAGGACGTGACGAAATTTGAACCAGCCATTGAATGTGTGTATTTTTGTCCCTTTTATTTCAGACACAAGTCAGATTAGAGGTTTTTTTCCGAAGGTGTTTGAAGCATGTCTAAGCTTCATGGTTATCGACTATGTTGTCAAACTTGCACTATTGTTTTCAGAATAACTTAATGATTCCAAAAAATATCACTTTTCTTCCTAAATCTTTCTTCTAAAGCGATTTGGAGTTCCTTGTTGGTTGGAGCAATCAAAACAAACGATTTAAGCACCCTCAAAGCATATGGAAGACAAACGAAGATATCACCAGCCACGTGCATTTTGCCTATCTACCCGTTGAATCTAACGCTCGTTATCGGCCCAAAGTAAACTAATTCTTCAACCTTACACCCCGTTTGTCAAGTGCTTATCTTGATGGTTGCTACGCATAGATTAACCCTAAATCAATCCCACTGCCGAACAGGACATAAATCACGATTTCCTACGGCGAGCTAATTAACCTAGCTGTGGGGACGATCTAGGGAACGAAATCTCTTCGAAAAATCTTTCAACCATGTTGCGCTAATCCGACGAAGCTATGTATTCGGTGAACGAACAAAACGAATGGTTAGCGAAACGTACACCCTCATCCAACGACATGCAAATTGAATTCAAACAATTCCAGTGAACATTGGTTGTGGTTTAGAGTGAGAGAATTTCACAATAAATTAGCCGATTCTCAAACTGCCTGACTACTTTGAAGCGAAAACCTACTTGGATAATTTAAAATTTCCAACCCAAGCTTCATCCATCACAGTTTGCCACCTCCGTAGCTGAAACGTATGCGAAGGTATGTTGGAAAGCGAACGCGCAGAAAACATGCCACCTATGCGGTCGTAATTAAGAAATCAATCATGGCTTGCATCTCATCACCGTTACGTTTTCGGAACAGTTTCTTTCTTTCCATTTAATGCCCCTTTTTTGCACGCCCACATCCCATTCGATGCGCCCTCCCTGCACACGAGAACGACCACCAGAGCGGCGGTTCTGTTCAATGCAACTCTCAAATCTTCCGCCGACAGGTTGCATCTCCGAAAGGTCATCGTGGAGTAGGTTTTGTTTTGCTTCAGCTGGCGCTTGGGCAACAATAAAACTTTACGATTCGGACTCACCGCTACCACCACCAGCATCGCAGTATCGTCCTACATACGTGTGGGATCAAGAAGAAAAGATCAACCGCCTCGATCATCAAAAGAGACCCGCCGATTCGTCACGCTAATAATTACCGGGGCGTTGGTTACCTTTGGAGTGGGGCACGTGTTTCAGCGACCACCGGAGTTTGGTGTCCAGTGGTAAATTTTCAGAGGGATTAGATGGATGCTGAAGATGGATGGATGGATACACTTTTTCATTCCATCAACATCATTTTCCAGATGATCGGATCCGTTGAGGATGCCTTGCAAAAGATTGAACTGTAGCAAGCCAATGTACCGAGTCTTGGCCATAAGCGAAAGATAGCCAAGGCAAAGCAATTTTTATATATTTTTAAATTTTTATTTCTTTAACAGTCAATTCATTTCCTTCATCTCCAAGCCCAACATTTTCACATCAATAATTTATTATCATGTAAACGATCAAGTAAACTAAAAAAATAATTTAATACATACATTTCATACAAGTATTGCAAAGACCCTTAAGTTTCCGGAACCTGTATAGCTTGTTACCGTAACCTGTATAGCCAGCATGCACTGTGCATGGGCCTGTTCGTAAGCCTTCAGGTGCGGTATAGCACATCATAATCCGGTAAATGATAGCACCTGATTGATTGGTCCATTACAATAACCCTTTCCCACACAAACCTGGTGTAACATGGAATCGACATAAAATTGAGCGAATGTTGCTCACCTTAGGGTGCCGTTTCGTTCCGTCACGTTATCCACTCCACGTTCACTATGTGCCGTTCGGGCGTGTAGAAGAACCCCTCAGGACGCGTCGGGCACGCGCACTCCCGCCAACTATCGGTAGGAACGCAGCCGTATGTCATTATCATTTAATTCGCCTGCGTCCGGTTAAAGAGGCTGGCGACACGTTCTTGATCACGCGACAGTAATTGCTAAATTAATTCCATTTCCAGCTCAAGACCTGCGGCGTGCAGTTTCAAGGCATAGCTTTGCAAAATATATAAAAGAGATAACTAGGAACGAAAGCAAATGTCGTTCACCGGGTAACCAATTTTGTGAATGAATTTTACGAGGTTAAGCTCCCCGTCATATTATCTGCGGATGGGCGCTGTTTGAGTTGACCTTAACTGCATGAAGGTGCCAGACACTACAAGCGCTGTGCGGTGCAACAAAAACATCTGATATCCGATGATTCGTTTATTTCCATTATTATTACTCACAACGGCATAGGATCTTGGTCCGTTTGTATCGATGCCGCCTCGTTGTTGGGACCCACACGCCGAGACACCGTGACCGATGAAAGTTGACGATAAGCCAATTACGTGAAAACACAATTAAGCGGCGGCGGCGGCGGGGGC
>JXXA01012574.1:0-27575 GCA_000956255.1 Anopheles punctulatus | reverse complement strand
CCCCGGCTGGCGCCAAAACATGATATCGAACAACCCCCTCTGCACCCAGCCACTATCAACCGATACACTGGACTGGTACATAATGTAGCCACAGGCAAAAGCGCGCCTGATGGTGGATCTAAAATCTGTACCGAGAATAGTGGGGAAAAAACTGCTAATAGAAAGCGGTGACGCGCGAGATACGAACATGCATAAGTGGTTGCCACACAGAACAGCGCCTCAGAACAGAAAAGTTCATTGCTTAATTGGATTGGACCACTTTGGAATTGAATTGAAACATAGATGGTTATCATACGCTTGATGGTTATTGATAAGCAGGGAAGGTCAAACAGCTTTATGGAGGTCAGAGAAGCTGTCACCCTTGAGTGGGCTCGTTGGAGAAGAAAAAAAAGGGATGTTTATCTCAAAGTTATTCTACCATCTTTGATCTACTAGAACTATGAGCTAGAACACTAAGTGTGTGCATGTTTTTTTCCCCCGATACGATTCCATCCTTATCGCTTGATTTCATTCTTTCAACACTTCTTTTGCTCATAGACCCATCGGCGTTGGGAAACTTCGTGTGAAGCGCGTTAAAAGCTGTGAGAGCAAAATGAAGAAACGGGACAACGGTTTATGACTCGTAAAACCCGGCTCGGACACCGGCTGCAAGTACACCGTGACGACCCGTTGCCTACCAGAAGCGTCGACGATAACCACCTACACCATCCCAACGGCCAGCACTCCGACAATAGCCACGATACATCCGCCGGCGGCATCGAACGCTCCACCGACCGACACCGTTTCCGCGCCTTTAGAAACGTCGAAAGAAAGTGATCCCCGTAACGCAACATCACCCTCCAGCAGGGACGAACGCATCTCGCATCCCGCAGAGGACACTAAGATCGAGGAGCCGACGGTCGGGCAACATTCGCGACCCTTCTTCGCCAGCCTGCGAGCGGTCGTGCTAAGCGAGAAGCAAACGGCCAAAGTCGGTGAGGTGACCTCCACTGGCAGTGAGCAGAGAGGCGGCGAGGAACGTCAGCCACAGTCCCGAGCACCAACGATAAAACCGACCAGTAAGAAGATCGTCGTCGTGGATCTCGGGCGGGACGGAGAAGAAACGCCCGAGAAAACGACAACGACGGCAACCAATATCACTTCCACCGCTGGCGGGGCCGGCGCGACCACCACGACGACGGCGAACAGCAGCTATTCGCGCAATAAGTCGACCACCCGCAGCTGGCCCGTCATACATCGGACCAATTCCTACTACCGCTATCAAGGCTCGAGCGGTAGCGGCGGAGGCGGTGGTGGTGGTGGCGGCGGTGGAAGTGGTATTGGTGGCCAGCAATCGTCCTCCCATAGAAGGCAACCGTCGCAGCAGCAGCAGCAGCAGCACGGCTATCTCCAGTATGACTACGATGCGCCCCTGCTGCAGCAGCCCGGTGTGAACTATTGCCCCGCCAATGATACGAACAACAACACGCTGCTCGGTTACGGTACAGCGAACGCATCGGGCAACGATTACCATCTGCTAGCGAGCGGCGGCCACCAGTATCCACCGGACAAATCTCCCAGCATCGATAGTTGCTACTACTATCAGCACTACAGCGGCGGTATGCAACAGTCGGCGACCACCACCATCATGGCCACGACGACAGCGACGAGCGGTGCAGGGCTCGGGACCACGACCACTACCACTGCCACGGCGAACGCTGGTGGTGGTACCGGTGGCCATCAGCAAACACCGTCCGGCAGTGGGACGTGCTGCTCGATACCGCCGCCGATCATGTTCCTCTTCCTCACGCTGCTCATGACGTCCAGTGCGACCGCGATGCTGTGCGCCGCCATCATGACCGACCACTGGGAGCACGTTTCGTGGGATCGTAGCAGCCTCGACCGGATCAGCAACGAAACCGCCATCGAGCTGCACTGGTATCTGGATGGTCGTGCCGCAAAAATTCCTCTTAAAGGCAAAGGTAAGAAAAATGTGATTAGTACCAGCCATCGGAGTGTGATAATGAAACTAACAAAATCTCCCCACACCCACAGGTGCGCCGTCGCAGCACCAACATCAGCATTATCACCCAAGCGGACCGGCGGCACCACCGGTCGTCACCGACAATCGGGCGGGAGTTTTTCTCGTCCCAATGAACGGTGGCATCTGGACGCTGTGCATCGACCTGACGGCGGACGAGATCCGGGCGATGTCGAACGATGGCTTCCCGCAGGTCGACCAGTGTGTCAACTACCTTGCCGGCACGATGGAGAGCGCCCAGGGTAACGACGAGGATGCGAGGGCCGATTGGCAACACAGTGAGTCCCAGGCGTCCTTACATCCGCATTTAAGTAGGTACCAGCGCGACCGCGTGCAGATTATTCTTTTCATCCTAATAAGCCCGAAGTATTCCGTCACGTTTTGAATTTTTCGTGCAACCGTCGTTTTTAGCGCAAAACCTTTTCTCTCTTGCCACACCTTGCACCTGTCCGGTGCTCGTGTTCTTCCATGGCAAAGCGCAGGATCAGTGTGCGCTTATTCGTAGCACAATACTATACTACTCTACTCCATACTCTTTGTGTGTGTGTGTGTGTGCGTGTATTTCCTTCTTACATCTCCAATTGGACGACGGTTACAGATTTGTAGGACGATTTCTACAACTCTAAGTAAAAACCAAATCCGTTAACAAAAGGTCTTCAATGGCAAAAGCGCTATAGAAAAAGCAAAGTACAGTATTACCTATAGGACGTATAATTAACCAAAATTGCTTATAGAATCTCTATTGTACTGTTAATCGGCTAGTTATATTATTTAACTCTATTTTCACTATATGTTGATTTCGTTTGTTTATCTAATTTTACTTTAAAATTTCAATTAAAGTACTGTGCTTTTTTGCACATAACAACCCAAAACAGGGAAAATGTGGAATATATACCCGCACAAAAATTTACTTACTTTCAGTATTATGCAAGAAAGCCAAAATGATCAAAATGATCGATCGGTCTTCACATAGTGCTGAACTGGCATAGCTTGTGTAGGGAATGAATTTTTCCCCACATCAGTAAAATTTAGTTTGTGTTTCAATTTTGTGCGCTACTTTCCGTTCGCCTGCAATAATGCTCATCCTCTTTCATTGTGCTCCTCGAGCATTCATTCTCCCTTGCCACCCCCTCCTCTAAACCGAATCAACCGATATCGATCGCCGCACAATTATTGCCCGTCAGAGCAACCAGATCACAGTGCACATAGCACACATTTGCATCCGTTTTTTACGTTTTGTTTTTCGCTTGACGCTTTAGGTAACATTCAATATGACTTCATCGTCCCGACGAGTAATTGCATAGCGCATTTCAATGGCTCGCTTTCATCCTCCTCCTCGCTCACCGGGTGCGGTTGTACAATAAAAGCCACCCGTTTATCCATTCCCGTCCGCGTAATAGATCGCACAGAGAATATTCTCTATCCACTCTTCCCGCTGCAGAGACATGTGCATAATTTATACATTCGTTCGTTCATTCCGCCCCGCATAGGCATAGAGCAGCGGCGGGCACATATCTCAATGCTGCGGCTATTATCGATCAACATCGGTAGCCGGTGACAGAGCAACAATTGGCGGAGCAAAAAATATATCACCACTCAGCTTGCTGTGGAGCGCGTCCGACATTTTCATCTGTTTTATGGCCCACCCCTGCACTGCTTTGCACTTCTTCTCTACTTGAGATACTTTTCATGCAAGCATGCATCCATCTTTAGAATAGTCCCTTTTATCCCTTGCTCTTTCATACTGGAGCCTGTAATAAAAAAAGTTCTGAAAACCTCTACTGCTTCGGTGCTTGACGGCGGGACAGAAGCGCTGCACCCAACAACCTGCTAACTTTTCTCACTTTCTATAATGTTTTTCTCTTCCATTTTATCGTCTTCGAATGGAACTACACCACCGATCCGGTCCGATCGATCACATCACAACCAGGAATGCAGAATCTTTCGATTTCGTGTTCGCTGGTGTGCCTCATCATACTCGGCAGCGCCGCACTGGTGGGTGCGTTTGGTGTCTGTCAGCGTCAGATCAGTGCCGTACTAGTTACCGGCGTTATGTACCTGCTCGCTGGTAAGTATTACACTTCTAGCGCTAATTACATTGCACTGGTGGGCTATTGAAATACGGATGCGTTTGAAATGATACATTTGACACGTTCTCATACCACCATGCCAACCGGTACGCTCAAAAATCAAAGCAACCTGCGGCAACAAAATCGATTGGATAGTCTGTTACTGGCTCTCTCAGCTGTCAGCTGTTCTCAGCCTTCGCCAATCATTCGTATCGAACGAAATGGCGTTCCGTGGCAAACAGCACTTACGGTTACATTGTTGCACACGCGTGCCCGTCCTGCTGGAAATAGAAAATGACAAATTCGTATTCCCTCGAGGATCCATCCAAGGTTGTTTGCTTCCTTGCCTCGCCACACGGTTTGGCAAGTCACGCAATAAAGTTCAATAGCAAAGCGCAGCACGTTTATCGGCGCTTACCGGTACCGTCACCCGGTGCCAGAGCTGGAGGACAGCTTTCTTGCATCGAATATATGAACTTCACATCCTTGTTTGAGTTTAAACGTGGCCTGTGCACAACGTAGCGTGCAAATATTCTTTCAACGCGTTTAAAGTCACAGCATGCTGTGGATGTTTCAAACGAACTGTACGTAGTTTTTGTAATCTAGTATCCTTACTGACAGTCGCCTATACACCACCCCCCCCACCCCCTCGCCATCCCCTTTCTTCCACAGCTTTGTTCGCCTTGTTCACGTTGATGATAATACATTTCAAGCGACAGCAGGGACGCCCACTACTCGACAGTGACTTCGACGGTACGATCGACGGTGTGGTGGCCATCAAGGGTACGGCGAGGGCAGCATCGAAGTTCCTTGGCGCCCGCATTTTTGTCACCGCTTGGAGCCTCGACCTCGGCTGGGGCGGGGTGGTGCTGTGCGCCTTCACGTCCTTCCTATGGATTCTGCTGTCGAAAATCATGCGCTTCAACCCGCTGTCGGCGATGATTTGATGATTCAAATTTAAGTTCAACAAGGTCGCCGTTTACAGTGTTACTTAGCTTTCGCGACCGGTCCGGGGGAACCGGCAAGGGCTCCCTGAAGTCACAAATTGAATTGAAGTCCAACAAAAACAATAGCAAAAAATCAAATCATTTAACGTGCATATAAAATGACAAGCGCTCAATCATTTCCCAGGACCCTCTCCTGACGCGTGTTTTGTGATAACGTAGCGGAGCGATTATTCTTTACAACACGTATGATCTTTTTTCTCTAGCTAGCTTAGAAACGCTCTCCCATTCGACCATTCGTAGCGTGTTTGTGAGGTAGGTATGATTAATGAAGCTCGAAACCATCGTAGATTTCGCTTATACACACTTTTGATGCCCCAGTTTACACTTTACACATTCGACTATGCCTTTAAGCTACGATCTTTTTAGGTGACGCTTTAGTGATTATAGACAGCTACACCAACATTGTTTTACGCAAAGCTTCTTCGCTTTTACGATCCTCTTTGCCTCGTAGTGATTCATCTTTACGCAGAACTAGAGTAAAAGAGATACAGTTTCGTAGTGAGTAAATATGTAGAGGAAAGAAAACACAATATCAGCGCTGCTAGATTCCGGCACAAAACGAATAGTTTGCCAAATTTGGCAATCTTAGAAAGCTAGAAATGGATATGATTAGCTGAACATGATCGATAAAATTCAAAATAATTGCTTTCAAGCATAAAACAAACCCACTCATTTTTGCTCATTTATCATCTGCATCGCCGACACCTTCTATCCTAAACAAGAACCAATTCAAATAACGCACCTATCATTCATCATTGAATTGAAGCTGCTCCCTAACGATAAGTGAAATACACCACCAGTATGTTAAGTTTTAATCCAACATTTCAACGGTTACAAAAATACAAACACACTCCCGGACATGAGGAAAACGAGTTTGAGCGGGTGTAAGAGCGTTTACAGACTGTACTCTATAAATTATACACTTTACAACAATACAAAAACAACATAAAACACACTCTGAAGCAGCGAAGCTGTAATAAATACTAAATCAAAAGCGCAAAACATCCTGCACACTATTGTACAGGAGAGCGTTGCAATTATAATCAAGCATCCTAGTGCAATGCTTTCATTGCCTGCAGCGTTAGTAGCAAACAAGAAAAGAAACGGTGACTAGATAATACTTCTTATTCAGTAATGTTTCTGTCCATCCCGCTCGCTGTCGTTAAGCGTTAAGCATGCTTACGTTCGTGATTCGTTCGATACTGTTCGATACCCCAATCGGATGACTCGGTGGTGTGCTCGGAGACGCGTTCAATTCGGTGCAAATATTCCGAGCTTACATTAGTTACGGATTTTATCAACCAACCGATCACGCACAAATGCATGAGCTCAAGGAACGAGGTGAACGATGGCGCACGAGACAGAAGCCGGGCCCGCCATACACTCACACCAAACCGATTATCGATATAGTTTATTGTAAAAGCTTTGCCTTATAACATGTAAGTAAAAAGAATAAGACAGAGGGTGCGAAACAAAAGATTCTCTATATATACATATACAAGGACATTAATTATACAAATATAAACTTCTGCGGAATATGATGCAAAAGCGAGAGAGGCTTTAGAATAAAAAGAGGAAGAAAATATCACATCAAACAAATGAATGTGTACGTGTTTTTGCAAGTGAAACCTCTGCTAGCAGCTATAGCATCCGAAGACAAAATATCGTTTTCGACAGGATGACACATTTTCCGGCAACTAGAGCATTGCATCGAGCTGTGTGTACCGTTTTCTTGACCCCGGTTCGCTTCACAAAATGCGTTCTCTTTGTTTGACGCCTCACAAGGTTGCTGCGACCGCTAAATCAACAACACAATCTACTCTAATGTGTTTCCATGTACGTTTTGGGATGTTGGGAACTAAAAGTATAAGATATTCATTATACGATCGCGCATGATTGCCACACGACAAACAGCACTCGAATGATTTACCGATCGTTTTACAAACAGGAAGGAACGTTCCTGGCAAGTGATAACATAAAAAATCTTACCAACTTCCACTAATCGAACAGGAGGAATGCAGCAGATAATACACAACCACAGAACACTGATACACAAGTAACTTCAACGGTTTATCGAGTTTTTTTAAGGACCAACTGTTTTAGCAAGCCCGAATCTTGCACCAAATCGCCGAAAAGATGAAGCGCTGCTGAGAGGTTTTTGCCGGGTGAAGTGATACAAATGGCGCGCAAGAAGCGAGGGAACATGCGGTAACGCTAACAGCTGTCAACTTGCACGGTGGTTTCCATGACGCCCGTTGACGTTTGACATATTCGTGTAATTTGAAAATAAAAGTACGTTACAAATTGTTGTGCATATTTCAGTCCAGTAAAACAATCATCACTTAGAAATCCACTTTGGTTTCGGATAGAAAACCCCTAATTCATAATAGTATTCCATATTCCTTCGGTGTTTATTTCCTAATCAAACAAAAAATTTAAAATCTCAACAATAAAACCTAAACGTTACAACAGAAATAAATACGAACGGAGGAGTATCCTCGCGGGAAACACGTGCCTGCTTTGGTGAGAAAACGATGCTCTAGCGTAGACGGATGTTTTACACCGTTTCGATAACGCCTCGCTTCTTCTGCCGTTCTTCGTTCGCAATGAACGACGTTTCCTCCGATGTTGGGCTCAACTCCTCGGGCAGAGTAATGGACGCGGCCGGTAGGGCTGCTGGTATCTGCGGTGCAGGTGACATGATGGTACCGGCCAGCAGAACGTTGGGAATGACCTGATCTTTTACGGAACCGCTGAGTACGGTTCCGCTGCCGTTGCTACCATTATTTCCACCGTTGCCTCCCATACTCGGCGAGATATTCACGATACTCAGTGGCTCGAGCGTTAACCGTGACGGTGTATGCGAGCGGGAGGGATTGTTCGACGAGTTGCGTGACACCGGACTAGAGTTCTGCGAGCGTCGGAAATCTTCCAACGGTATTTCCTCCGACCGTGGACGCGGTATGCGCGGGCTCGATTCTCGCGACCGTGGCGTACTCGAACGGTTGCGTGAACTGTCGCGTGATTTCATCGAGCTCGAACCAATGCCAACGGGTTGACTGCTTTCTCGACGACTAGCTCCAGACGTGGGTTTTCTTCGTGCACCGGTGGGTTCGCTGAAGTAAAAGAAAAGGGTGTACATTGCTTTTGCGTGATTCTAAATTAGAACACACCCGCGCTTACCCTTCTGTTGAGCGACTCGCGCTCATCTGCACCCGGCTCACGCTACCCGATGGCATGCTGTCACGTCTAAGAGCGGCCGCAACACCCGGCACACGGTTGCTCGTGGAAAACAGTGGACGATGCTCTCTTCCCTGTCTTGCAGACGATCCATGCCGCAACGCGGGCGTTCCACTGGTGGACGAACCCGTCGAGCCGAGCGAAGGGAAGGCCGATTCGTTCAGCTGCCCCGGAATCTCCAGCAGTTGCGCAATTTGAAACATTTTCTTCTGTCTCGCTTTACTACGCCCTTTCGTCAGCCGCTGTTTGGCGGCCATACAGCGGATGTGATCGTCAAACATAAACTTGGCGGACAGGATGGGTGTCCGGTTGTTGGTCGCACCACCCCGGTGAATGGTAAGGTGAAGACTGCGCGAGTCTTCCTTATCACCGTTTACCTCCACATCCTGGAGAAAGCCTACGAATTTGGCTACACCCCAGCCCAGCCGCTTGCTGTCCGGCTCTACGAGTATCAGCTGCAGTATGTCCATCACCAGAAACCGTCGATACTTGGTTCCATCGCGCATAACTACGGTGCAAGCGATTAGATCACTATTATCTGCCAGACGATAAAAACAAAAACAAAAACAATGCACCTTAGTTAAGATGACAAATTACCGCCACAATCATTTACTACACCTACTCAAATCAAGCGCATTATCTATTTGAACACACTGGCCCACATTCGTGAGCGGTAGCAGCGTCTCCTTCTCGCCCGATATCAGCTGACACATGCGGCGCAGCAGAAAGAACACGCGTATGGCGCGGCGTGCCTTTTCCACCTCGCCGCAGGGTAAACGGCGCGTAAACCCGATTCCCGTGAGTGGTGTTCCGGTCGGGGGCAAAAGGATGGTCGAGTCGTTGCACAGAAATTCCACATTCAACGCAGTTTTCACCATTTCGTTGTACCTGAGGCGAATGAGGGAAAGAGAGGGAGAAAGCAAATATGTAAACCCTCCGATGGGAAAGAGCAAAGCAGCACGAATAACTAAACTTACTCATCTTCGAACAGATCGAGAAAAATGTCTTCCGATTTGTAGAAGTTTTTGAGCACATTCATGGCCTGATTGCGCGACTGGTTGAGAGACGCCAGATACTCTTCCGGCACGGTGGTCGAATCGGTCTCTTCGTTGCCAGCGCCAATTATCTGCCCGAGAAGCTTCAACGCCAACTCAGTGGTAACTAGCCGTATGCGGCAAGCTGCGAAACAAACCATAACTTAGATACCTATTTGAAAACAGATCATTTGCACCGAAACTTACAGGGCTGGCTGGAAATGTTCACAATCTGCAGCAGCTTTTCGATCAGAATCACATTGTACTGGGTACGATTCGCTGGTGATGAACGGTTCAACACAATTTCCAGCCATTCCGAGTTTACGCCTAAAAGAGAGTTAAGGCTTTGATTAGTTCCAATGTATTACACTCCATTAAAGCTATTTAACAATGAAACTGAAAACGTCAACCAATTATTCGTACGGTGGTTAATATAAAAATTCATTAGTTTGCGACTTTAACGAATAAAATTTCATTCACAGTCCACCGAGCATGCCAATTTACTGTCTAAAGCAAGCTAATAATGAAGGTAAACTACGTTACATAAGAACCACCGTTTCAACAGGAAGTATTTATAATTTTCTACAATAATATCGAAAAATGAAGATGAACGTGATAACTAACCGTCTACAAACACCGGCACCAACAGTGAGGAGAGAAGTGTTGCATAGCAACGACACGATGATGACAGGACAGTCGGAGAGTGCAAAGTTCAAATACCATTGTAAAACAACAGACAGCAACAGCGGCAGCAATGTTATTTGGGGAAAAGTAATTAGAATAGTTATTCGAAAAGGTTAGTAGCGATGTGAAGTGAAGCGTTAAAATGAAGCCAATCTAAGTTAATCAAACAACCTGCGAATAAATGATTAATACCCAAATGTTCTCTACCAAACTTCCACTGCCTACTGTCATGACTGTGGCTGAATACTGTACCTTTATTGTTAGCGAGCGCATAAAGCAAGCACAAAGCTAGAAGCGCCAGAAAATCGTTTTCGGTGCAATCCAGGGACGAAAGCACCATGTCGAGGAAGGGTCGATTCGTTTCCGGCGTCCGGTACGCGTTGAGCAGCAGCTTTTCCTTCTCTTCGTCCGTGATGTTCACCTTCTCGATCTCTTCGGAAAGTGTTGGCGGGCTAGGAGAATCTGCAAAAGTGTTAAGAGTGCTTTTAACTGCTGTTGTAGGAAAGCGATCGTCATTCTTCACGCTCACTCGATATGGGTGGTTCATTGTTGGTGGAGGTACTGCTACTGCTCGCTTTGCTCTTTCTGCTACTGCTGCTGCTGCTGCTGCTGTTTGGACTCTTATTGTTGCCACTGGACTCTTCGGCCAGCTGTAGCTGATCGACACCGTACACAGCCGAAGACGCAACCGTACTTTCCAGCGCTTCCTCCAGACTTTCGACCGGTTGCACGAAACCCAACGCCACCACCTCGCGGTTGTCGATATAAGCGTTCAGAACCTGCGCTGCACCCTCCTTGAACACAGTATGATCCGCGTTTAGGATTACCCACGTGAGCGCATTAATCAGCGGTCGATGCGTCACGACAAGAAATACGAGCGATAGCAGAAACAGGGCCACGACACTCGCAACACGTGGATTGTTCATCTCCTTGATGTCGATATCGACGACCTTATTCAGTACGGCCGCAAGGTTACACGTCACCACGGCCATCGACATCGGCGGTGATGGCGTAAGCGAGAATATGTACAGTGGCACAAACAGCTTGTGCAGCAGGTGCTCGGTAAGGACGGCATTCAGATCCGCGATGTCGAGACAGAGAATATCGTTCAGATAGTGTAGATGGTCCAAGTGTTCCGCTACAAGGTTGGCCAATCGGTGCTGTGATTGATGGCTGGAAAGAGTGGACAATCAGAAACGACCTTGAATATTGTATCGGCCATCGGTTAACATCACTTACTCAATATCGTTTCGGACGCAGTTGTCCAGCTCCAGGATATGTTTCCCGATGAACCATACTAGATTGCTGAAGTACGGTGCGGCCGTTTTGTCGCGTATGAACTGCAGCATGTTCGGATTCTGCACCCTGTACACGTTCAAGGTGATCGTACGCACGGCGATGCGTACCATCGATTCGGGATGGTTGAAAAATTTGATCGCTTCCGTGTAGAGTGGGAAATCGTTCGTGTGCTCATTGTAGAAAAAGTGTATCGTGTGTGTGTTGAGCTTGAGGCTTAACGTTTTCAGGAAGAGTATGTAGTAGCCCATGACATCCTCGTCGGAGAAATCGAACTTATGCACGATGATCGAATTGACCAAGTTATTGCTGAGTAAATAATCTGAGGAAGAGGGAAAGGGAACGGTTCGTATAAGCATAATGTGGCAAACAAACGGTAGTGCACGCAACGCGCCACTGGAGCGTGTGCATTTGCAACTTACACAACGATGTCTCATTACGGATGTTTTCGAACAGGATGTTCAGCGTTTGCAGCAGCTGCACGCACACGAAACTTGATCCTCCGCTCTTCTGGCGCATGATGTGCAAAAAGTACGAGAGCATATTCTTCTCCAGAAAGAAGCTACGAGAACAAACGCAACAATGGTAACAACGGCAGAGAACAAAGGTCAGTTTTAATGCACGGTGCAGGCAACAGTGGGCAACTCACTCGAACACGGACGAATCATTCTGATCGCCCCAGATCAGTATTTCCGCTATCGAACGCAACGATTCGACCAGCAGCCCTCGGTTGCTCTCCGACACCGTCGTATTGCGCTCCAGCACACTGTACAAATATTTCAGATGATCAAGTGATAGACGGTTCTTCGGACGATTCCATCCACCCCCGAACCAGCTACGGCTGCGAAACATTTTTCGACTTCCTACCGCTGCGCTGAATGTTAGCGAATGGATGTGAAATGTTCGTCCCTCTGGTTTGCAACGACGATACCGTAAGGAATTCTACTGAGTTTTTAATAGCACTTCCCAACACATCTTTTAATAGTTTTCCTCACTTTTTTTCTCATGAAAGCCCACTACGAAGCATAACCAGATAGCACACAGATGGGGCTGATGTATTTTTTTTACAGTTTTGACGTTTCACTATGACAACATCGCCAACACTACCGGAGTCGGTGTGGTCATGATGAAACATCGCAAGAACATCGTATCGGGAAGAAATAGCATTTTCCTAAAACAATACAATTTCAAGTATTCATGTAACTATATTTGAGTTATTATATTTATTTGTGTTTTTAATTAAATCTTTAAACGTTGATAATCATTGATTCCAATAAATTGTTTACATAACAGTTTCACGATTTATGACTTTGAAACTCGTAGTATAAACAGAAATGTAGAGAAAAAAACAAAAATCATCTGTCAGTAAAGTTTACAAACTAACAAACATACACAAAAGCTGCACGCTTTGTATTTTTCGTAAATATTGCTATAAAACTTCGTTAAAATGGCTCTTTCTATGCAGAAAAGAAATAATGTAAGTAAATTGTTTTGCGCTACTTTCGACCAGAACGTTACAACCATTAAATGTTGTTGAATACAGGTACGTTTGCCTCCAGAGGTGAACCGGGTGCTGTACGTACGAAATCTTCCGTACAAAATTACTTCGGATGAAATGTACGATATATTCGGCAAATATGGAGCGATTCGACAGATAAGAGTGTGAGTATTGGTGTAGGAAAAAAATCATGCACAGAATGACCATAATTCTTTTTACCGCGTAACAGAGGAAACACGCCGGAAACTCGCGGTACTGCCTTCGTCGTATACGAGGACATCTTTGATGCGAAAAACGCACGAGACCATCTTTCGGGATTCAACGTATGTAATCGATATCTAGTAGTTCTGTACTACCAATCGACAAAGGCGTTCAAGCAGCTTGATGTGGACAAGAAGCAGGAAGAGCTGGACCAGATGAAGGCAAAGTACAATATCACTACGGAGGAATTGCGAAAATAGTGCTAAGAAACCCCCCCCCCCCAATGTATGTTTAGAGTTAATGAACCAAACGTCAACTTTGCTATTTGTAAGAATGAAATATATTTGTTTCAATTTCTCTATGGAATAGTGTAGTTGAGAAAGTTGACGATACGGCACGCGCACGGTCGGTTCTTATTTTGGCTTTATGCTAAGGTACATTTTGCCTTGTATCGTCTGCTTCACCGGATTGATGCGCTTCAGTATCTGCGTCATGGTTTCCACCAGTTTTTCGCTCGATACACCCGTTTTCTTGTTCTTGAACTTGGTCAACAGTTCCGTGGTGGTCATAGGCTTACGCATCAGGTACCTGCGAACCGCTTCTTCCGTTATGCCGTAATCGCTGTAGAGAAAAAGCAAGCGGTTGAGTCAATAAGTACATCGTTACCTCCCATTGCATTCAATAACTTACTCTTTGCTGGTCGCGTTAACGATTCCTGCGAACGTGGGCGGAAGAGAAGGTGTGGAGTCCGATTTCACCTTCTTAGCCGGTGTGGACACGGGACTGTTGCTGTTGTCCGATCCGGTCAAGTCAGTCGTTGGCATGTTGGAACCGGTCATTTTTCTCTTGAGCGAATCAAACTGACTCACGCTAGGCGATGCGGATCGCGAATTATTCGCGCTGGACAGGTTCGATCCAACGCCTTCCTTGTTCTTTTTGTCTTTGAGCTTCTTCTTCGCGCTTGCTGAATCGGAATCTGAACTGTCCGAGCTAAAGTCACTCGACGAGTCTTTCTTGTCCGATACCGATTTCTTGTCCTTATTTTTCTTTGCCTTTTTCTTCTTTTTGCTTTCCTTGCCTTCCTTCTCCTTGCCGTCCTTGTCCTTCTCCTTCGCTTTGCCATTCTTGTCCTCGTCCTTTTCTTCGTCCTCCTCCGATTTCTTCTCCTCCTCCTCCGAGTCCTCGTCGGACGTGAGCAGCTTCCGCAGGGCGTCTTCTTCCGCAACGGATTTCATCTCTTTCACCACCTTCGCGTCGTGGTCCGATTCGCTGTCACTTGAGTCGGATATGTAGTCCAGCTCTCGGCCCTCCTCATCACCATCGTCCGATTCTTCGAAGGCCTCCTCGTCCACATCGCGTTTCTTTTTCTTACTATCCGCAAGAGCCTTCTTCTTGTTCTTGGCCTTCTTATCCTTCTCGTCGTCACTGTCTTTTTGCTTCGATTTTCCCTCGTCATCGTCATCGCCGGATGAGGACATTTCATCCGAATCAATCCACTCGTCCATATCGCTGATCTTCAGATCCTTGCTCTTCCCGCCCTCACCCTTCTTACCCTTTGTTTCCTCCTGCTCTTCACCGTCGTTATCTTCGCCCTTCTTTAGCCGCTTGCGGAACATGAGCGAGAAGTAGTTCATCGTTTTCTTCCGCCGGCCGTACTCCTGTTCGGCTTCCTCCGCCGACAGTGCCTTGTACCGATTGATCGGCTGAAAGTTGTACCACTCGTTCAGCGGGTACGCCTCAATCGCACCGTCCGGTGCGTGTGTGAACACGTAGAACGCGGCATTCTCGCCGACACCACCCTCCCGGATGCCACGAAACATTTTGCCACTCTTACCCCCGGCACGCAGAATCCACGGTTGTGCCTCCGGTTTGTACTTTTTCGAGATGATACCGAATCGCTTGCGGCGTGCCTCTTCGCGCAGATCGCGATTGAACTCGGAACCGGCACCAAACTTTGGCATCACCTCCTCGATCCCCTTAAACTCTTTCTGATTGTTCTCTCGCTCCATTTTGACCGTTCGCCACTGGGTGAAATCTACGTTTAGCGTAGCGTTGAAGCGCATGACGTGGTATTTCTTTTTCAGATTCTTCGGCACGCGTATCACGAATTCCTGTACGGAAACTGGAGCACCCGAGCCCGAAGCAGCCGGACCAGTGCCGCTCTTCGAGTTCTGCAAGCAATCAAACCGAATGGTTTATCAAGAGGTTTGAGCAACAGGTATTACATAGGTTCACTTTTACTTACCGATGGTCCACTCATTTCGATTATCACAAGAGAACCTACTAGTCAAAATACAACAATACAAATCACAGTAAAATTAAGTATAACCTTCACAACAAAATGAATCTGAACTTTCCTACGTTTACCAATCGTCAGTGACAGCTGAAAAAGCGCTCCAACAAAGGGGTATGTACGGGACATATGTTAGGAATTTCGTGCATGTGTTATGTGTTGATAAAAATTTGATGGTGAAAAATAGTTAGGAGAATAAGTACTCTTATTTTTGTATAGGTAATACCATTAAAAAAACATTTATTTTCATACATTTTTTAATGGTCCACTCAGCCCTGCCGCAGTCTGTCAGACTATGGTGACAGCTCCAGGTTGGATGTTTTTCAGTTGCAATCAGGCCCGAAGATATTGGACGGCTGCTATGTTTTTTCGTTCCACTGCACCAACATCAAGGTCGCGTGTCGCGTAAAGCGAAATTTTAAAAGTTAGTGCAAACTATTACGAAAAGACTTGCATCTACTGCATGCCATCAGCGTGTTATTGTGAGTGTTGCCTGTGCAGTACAAAAAATATGAGCCGTGCGCGCAACACACCTCCACGAACGGACCAATCGCAGTAGACGACCGTACGAAAAACAGCAATGCCTACGTGCTCTGTTTTGATTCGCTGCGCTCTATGCGTCGGAACGGTGCTGCTGGCCACGGTCGTAACGGTGGCCCTAGGCAGCAAGGGTCAGCCGTCACCGAACCAACCAGAAGACCAGCCAACGGGGGCCACCGTCGAGCAGCTTCCATTCTGTCCCGAAGATGTAACCCGCCAGCGTGACCTTAACGATGGGTAAGCATACTAACGCCACAACAACACCCACTTTCGCCATTGCAACATGTCTCAACATGTTTTGGCTCTGCCGCTCGCGTCGGAAGCGGAGTAAACAAAATTATTACAGCACACAACAGGTTACTGCCATCGGTAATGATAACGCGTGCGTATTTTTGGCGCATGTGGCGTCTGTGGCTCTGCGTGATCTTATTGATCGTTTTTTATAGATCGCACCGTAAGACCGTCTTTTAAGTAGCTAATTGGCTTTAAGTAATTGGATGTATTTTGACCTACACTTATCAGGCACGATTAAAATAGCATTGCTATATATGACCTGCTTCCTCGATCCTCGTATCTGAAATCTTTATCGAACAGGTAAAACCATCACCTTATCTGAGGGCTACATTGCGTCATCAATTTTTTGAAAGGTTTTTTTTCGAAACCCGGAATATTGTATACCCATCGAAGATAGGATCAATATGGACTGCTCACTGTTCAGCTGTTCCTTCTCATCGGCTCAAAAATAAGTGGTAAAGCATGCGTGGAACATCGATTGATAATAACGCTTCGTACGCTGTTCGAGTACGTACAATGATAATAGATCGCACTTTTGCCCATTTGTTTGCGAAGTCTGTTTTGCCTGACTCACAGTGAAACGTCGCAAAACAAAATAAAAAAAAGAAAACAGAACCTTTGGTGGGGAATCCAAGCCTACTCCGTGCGTGGACTTGCGTGTGGCTCAATAATGAGAGTTTAACTTGCAATTATTGTTGTAGAAAAAGCATCTTTTTTATTTTCATCTAACTCCGTTGATGAGTCAACACCTGAATTGCCTCGCGTTTGCTCGATTTTTCTAATTCAAATTTAATGTTTCCAAATATTTAGTAACCTCGCACACGCGTTGGTTGGTTGGAATGATTCAAATTTAAATTTCGGACATCATTCCAACAAAAACCGGCAGCATGACGTCATGTTAGCATTTGAAAGCACTTTGCGGGGTATTAATTTGCGATTTGAAGAACATTCACATGTTGGCATACTTAAAGTTCATAATTTTCATCGTAATTTTCCTTAAACTCTAACAGCCGCTCGACGGTTTCCTTATAGTCCGCTTCTTCCAGTCCGCACTCGGCAAAGCGTGGTATTTTCGGTAACCGAATGCGGCGTACCTCACGATGTAGCGTCTCCAATCCGTCACCGATATCGGACGAAGATTGGACCGCGGCCAGAGCCGAACAGCTCTGCACGTAGTGAAGCGAAGCTTGTGCCAGAGGACAGTCCGTCAGGAATCCATCGTACCCGACTCGTTTGTCGAACAGCTCCACCGGAAACGGCTGACGAATGGTCATCGGTGCGTGAACTGACGTTACGTGTGACATGCTGACTTCGAGGCTGCAGGAGTAGAAGAATTGTAGCATCTCGCTCACGTTACTGCACCGGTAGGCGGGCATAATCTGTTGCCGCTGAGCCGATTTGGCCGTAGGGGGACGTTTTAGGCGGTTCTGGGGTAGTCCGCGCGCACACACCGACTGCACAATGGCCCGGTTGCGCACGTTAACGTTGGGCGTTAGCTGTACGGTTAAGCTTTTGCCCTCCCTTTGATCAAGACAATCGATTAAATCCTGCGTATCGCCCAACGGGAACGGGAAGACGAATCCAGCGGCAGCCATTTTACGCCCGTAAGCGCTCAAATCGCTACACATGCCGGACAAATATGAGCCTGTTCCGGTCGCAACGGTCTTTAGACGATAGCGCAGCGTCGCTGTTTCCAGGAAGCTCGCCAAGATCGCGGAGGTTTGGTACAAATTTGATGGATCGTACACAACATTAGGAAGGGAGCGTGGTTCTCCTACTTTACGCCAACAGCGTCCCATTGTGGACAGTGGAACGAACAGCGAACAGTACTCCGGTAGCTGCGCAAAGGTGAGCGCAGTATTTATCACTCGTATCGAGTCACTCATTGCTTCATCGGCGTTCTTGAAGACCGGTGCCTTGGGCGGTAACACTGGGAACAGGAGCGAGGATTTGCCGTACTCGTCCTGCAGGTGCTCGAGCAGCTTGATTGCAATGCCCGAAAAACCATCGCAGCAATCGAAAAGCATCTGAAAGCCTTGGCAACCGTCGCACTCTTCGATGTACTGCCGTACACGATCTGTCAGTTCGTCTTGAAAATCGTAATCCTTCCACAGCTCCGCACCGTTCGTTATCGTGTCGAGTTGGGATTCTTCCTTCGAGTGCGTGTACCGCTCGATGATGTTAATGCTCCGCGGATGATACCGCGAGTAGCTGAAATCGATCCAATCCTGGACCGTGTTGGAAAAATCGTAATCCTTCTCCTCCGATTCGTCTTTGCTAGTGGTGCCGGAGGATTCTGCTTGTAAATCCGCCTGGTAGGGATGTTTGGCAGCGGGTTCATTCTGCTTTATAACCTCCACCTTTTCGGTGTCCCACTCGAAGTCCATTACCTCGGTGGGGTCTGTACTGATTTGTGCCGGGTCAATTGGTGTCTCGTACAGATCGCCCGTACGCGGCAAATGCTTTAACGTTCCAGCGAGATCTACCATAAGTAGGCGTGGCGTGAACGTTACCTGTCGCTGTCTTGTTTGACCCTCCCGATACAGCACGGAATGATCGATTTCCGATGGTTCAACGTTGGGGTCATAGTTGAAAGAAGATTCCTGGAGAAGTGGGGGAATTTTTGGAAGGCTACATTGCGTGGGCCGTGCTACCAGAAGCACGAAAATAATAACATACCTGTATATTCCACCAGTGTGTTCCGACATAATTTGAGTAGTTACCCAACTGGAATGTTAAGATTTCACGTGCCATCGTTGGAAATTCTGAAGATTAAATTTAATGTTAGCAACACGCGACACACGCGATATATGCACGCAAGTAAACAATGCGATGCTGTCAAAAGCAAAACAACATCGCAGGGTTGAACTGAACGCAATCCATCTGTTTACACTGTTCAGTTGGGCGGTTGAAATGAAAACATCTGATTTCAAATTTTTGTTTTCAGATTGGTTTTCGTTACCACACTGGATGGGAAACTATCGGCTCTGGACATGCTGAATGGTGGCGTTGAACGCTGGAGCATCCAAACCGGTCCCGGGCCACTGCTTTCATCGAGCATCCACCGGCTCGAGCTGACGAACAACGGCAAATGGGTTCGCATGATACCATCGCTCGGTGGGAGCCTGTACAAATTCGATGGCGACTCGATCGAACCGATTCCGTTCAGCGCGGAGGACCTGCTGAAATCATCGTTCAAGTTTTCGGACGATCTCGTTATCTCCGGTGGCAGGGAAACGCGCTCGTACGGTGTCTCGATGCAGACGGGTCAGCTGATCTACATCTGCACCATGCAGGGCTGCAAGAACGCAACCGAACTGGCGATGGAATCGTCGGAGCACGGTAAATACGGACCACCGGAAGATGATCGACGGTCCGCCACACTCGATCCCCTGCAGGAAGACGTGCTCGTCATTCGCCGCCAAACTCAAACGGTGCGTGCCGTTGAATCGCGCACCGGTAGCGAGCGGTGGAACTTCAGCATCGGTCATCACGAGGTGGAAAAGATGAGCAACGAGGACTGTCGCGGAGGAAAGGAACGCCGCGAGGTGGATCCCGTAATGCTCGATCTCGATCTGCGTGTGATCATACCGGAGGGGGTGATATGTGCCGTGCGGAAGAGTGCACCGGGAGAGATTGTTTGGCGTCACAAGTTCAGTGTACCGATCGTGAGCGCCTGGCGACCGTCGGGCACGAACGACGATCGCTTGGTCGGAGTCGATCTGTTCGATCGCACGGACTGGTTGTGGAACGGTAACGTGGATGACAGCGGTACCGATCGGCCACCGCTGGTAAATCCCTCGCTGTACATCGGGATGCACGATAAGCAGCTGTACATACAGGAATCGGGCGCGATGTTGAACGAACGTGAGGAGAAACTTCAGGAGCTTGCGCTGCTTACGGAGGAGAGCAAACTTCCGGCCATTCCGTGGAAACCGCTGTCTGCTAGTAGCGCTGTGACGGGACTGTTAACGAGTGAGGACAATTCGTTCCAGCTCGTGAACGATGAGGCGGGTGAATCGACTGCCATTGCCCGGTCCGTGCTGTACGCTTCGAACTACATCAATGGCAACGGATTCTTTCTGGTGTACGATCCCGAGAAGGGCGAACAGTGTGGCCAGGATGGAGAAGAATCCAAACGCGGCAACGGTACGCTGTCTGGGCACGAAGAAGCTACCCACAGTGGACACGGCGACGACACGGACACCATTTTTGACGCCCCGGTCAAGGTGATCATCGTGTCGATGTGGTTCTGGTGGAAGGAAATACTGATAATCTCGATTACGTCCGCGCTCATACTGAACATGATGTTGAAGTTGCGTCTCGAGAAGCCACCAGTCATGGTGGTGGTGGAGCGAAGCGTTACCGTACCGATACCGACCGCGGTAGAAGCGATCGAAGAGTTCCCGCCCGCCATCCGGACGGTTCGGAGCTACTGGGAATCGGGCACCTCCAATACGTTGCCACCGGTGGTGGCGGAAAATTACACCTCCCGCTTCCGGGATGACTTCGATCTGGTGCAGTGTCTCGGTAAGGGTGGATTCGGCGTGGTGTTCGAGGTGCGCAACAAGCTGGACGATTGCCGGTACGCGATCAAGCGAGTCGTGTTGCCCAACAAGCAGGAATCGAAGGATCGCGTAATGCGCGAGGTAAAAACGTTAGCGCACTGCGAACATCAGAACATCGTGCGGTACTTTCATGCGTGGATCGAAACACCTCCGCCCGGTTGGCAGGAGCGGCACGATCGTGAGTGGATCGAACGCAACTGTCTCTCGACGTCGATCGACATTGAAACGCCGACCGATACGTGCCCACCGGTGCAGGGAAGCGCGTCTCTGGCAACGGGTGCATCGTCTTTCGAGGTGGGCATGAGAAATTCACGCCTGCAGCCATCGCTAGTGTGCACACCACGGCTACCGGAACCGAAATTTGTCTTCGCAAACGGGGTCGGTGACGGTGCGTCGGTGAATCACTACGATCAGAGCGATAGCTGTTCCTTCATCGAATTCCGCGCCGAAGGTGCTGGTGACGATGGGTGCGAAAAATCGGCACAGGAGGACGACGACGATACGTCATCGTCCGAATCCGACTCGGACGAAACGTCCGGGGTACGGCGGAGTAGCGGAAAGACTCGTTGGAATGATGACGAGGAAGAAGACGATTCTTTGGATATCGTTTTTAAGGAGCCATCCAAGAGCGAAGGTATTAGTCACGGGGCTGGTGCCCACCATCACGTCGTATCGATTGACGTGTCCTTTTCACCGGAAGCTCCGTCTCAACGGTTGGTACGGGCAGGGCAGGGCGAGGAACAATCGGAACAGCAAAAACCGAACGCATTCCGCAAAACCCACCGCCGACCAGCTTCACTCGATCTCACCAGCTCGAAAAGTGTACGGAGCCGTTTGGGCTCGGACGTGAACCACCGACCGACCACGACCGACCAATCGAAAGCCACCACGACCCAGAGCAACAAGATCTATTTGTACATCCAGATGCAGCTGTGCCACAAACAATCGCTCAAGGAGTGGCTCAGCATGAACGGGTTCCCGGCGCGCCGTGATAAGATCGTGCCGATCTTCGAGCAGATCGTGGCCGGGGTTGAGTACGTGCACCTGAAAGGACTGATTCATCGGGACCTGAAGCCGAGCAATATCTTTTTCTCGCTCGATGGGCGCATCAAAATCGGCGACTTTGGTCTCGTGACGGACTCGAGCGATCTGCAGTACGACAGTGAGAACAACATGCCAACGATGGTGCCCGATCGTCACACGCGGCAGGTCGGCACGCAGCTGTACATGTCGCCGGAACAGCTGAAAGGCCTACCGTACGACTACAAGGTGGACATCTACTCGCTCGGGTTGATTCTGTTCGAGCTGCTCGTTAGCTTCGGCACGGAAATGGAGCGAATCTGCACGCTGAAGAGCGTGCGGAAGAGCAAATTTCCGGATAACTTCGAGGCGGACCACCAGTGTGAGGTTTGTAGTGCTTTCCGTTCCATACGGTACGGATTTTGTTTCTTCCCATAATGCAGAGACTTTCTGGTTTTGTCCGTTTTTAGTTTAAGCTGCTGACGTTGATGCTGTCCGAAGCACCAAATAAGCGTCCGACAACCTTCGGCATTAAGGCTCATCCGCCGTTCAAGAGACTTCCCTCGAACCAGTCCATGAATTCGCTGGGCGTTGTCGACGAAACGTTGGTCGTTAACGGAATGCCCGGATCGGCGCCCGGTTCGTTCGAATCGGACGAGGGTGACGAGTGGCATTTTGAGTTGCCACCGCGCAGAAAAGACAGCCGAACGTACAGCACGTCCGGGTCCGGATCGGGCAGTGGTTCTGCCGGCGGACCGTCGGCTCCTAACCAGTTGTGCTTTTAACTAGCTCGTCGTGCGTATTAACCCGCTGTATGATGTTTGCAGCTCTGGTGATGTTGCCAGGTAAAAGAACGTGTCTATTGTAAGTTATTTATGTTCACTTACGGTTGTTGTAGGTCTTAACGAATCCCCGTGAGCAATGTTACGTGTTACGAGTAACGTACAATTTTACGTAGCTTTTTAAAGTGCGCTAATTGTTCCCGGTCGAAGGGTCTTAAACAATGAGAATTAAACTGATGAATAAAGTGATAAACGAATACACACTGTTATAAGATTTACGATACGTTCTCTATTCTTTTTGTGTACACCCTACCGCGTGCAAACGCTGCATTAACTGTAACAAAACACTCATAGCGTTCACTTCTTCGCCCGCTTTCCTTCGCCCTTCTTCGGTGGTGCTTTTCCGCGCAGTGCTCGTAATCGCTTCATTTCTTCCTTGAAATCCTGATGCTCATCGCGGAACAGACCGTACTCTCGTAGTTTCATCGCGAGAAGATGCGTTTCGACGTGCCGGGGGTACCAGTTTACGACGTAATCCCGCTGGTGGACCGGTTCCTCGCTGAACATTTTCACTACCTTCATCGACTGGGGATTAGTTGGACGAGCCACTTCACCAAAGATTCGGTTCGACAGGTAGTTCATCCGGCGTGCGTAGGTCGTCGTGAGCTTCGTTAGTTCCTTGTACTTAGACATTTTACTTTGTTTTATGCACTACTTCACGTTTTCTTCCGATCGGCGTGTGGAATTGTGTAATTTTATTTGTTGATAAAATGAGCCACTTTTGACAGCGCGTATTTTAATGCGTGAAAGTAACCCACGTGAAATATATCCTCGACGAAGAAACTTTTGACAGATGAAGGAAAAAAAAGCCGCATAGCCAGATTGTTTACACTCGCATAAGCAACGCGCTCGAAACTCTTTTGCATTCGTTTGTGAAAATTGAAAAAAGCCCATCATGAAAGAGCAAGAAACACCAGAGAACAAAAATACGCTGAAAATCAGGGAACAACTGTACAGGCTGATGATAAGGTTGGTGAGAGTGCACGTCTGTTACTCTCCAGCAAAACAGATGCTAGTTTACTGATGCCTCCTTCTGCTCCACAGCCAACTTTTCTACGACGGCTATCATTCAGTGGCGGTGGAGTTGACCAGTCTAGTGCGGGCTGATCCTCCCTGTCCACCGAGTGATCGGCTGATGAACATCTTCAAGCAGGCTAACCAAATCGAACAATCGAAGGAGAGCAATCTGTTCGACGATCTGCCGTGCGGCCTGGATCTAGAGTTTGAAACGGAAGGATCAACGCTAGCACCCGAACCGGCATCCTACGAGACGGCTTACGTGACGTCTCACAAGCTAGCGTGCCGAGCCGGTTGTTTCAGCGGGGATGGGCAGCTCGTTGCCACTGGGAGCATGGACGCCAGTATAAAGATACTTGACGTCGACCGAATGCTGGCGAAATCGGCACCGGAAGATATGGAACCGGGCCGTGAACAGCAGGCTCATCCCGTCATACGCACGCTGTACGACCACACGGATGAAGTGACGTACCTGGAGTTTCATCCGAAGGATCAAATACTGGCATCCGGATCGCGCGATCATACCGTAAAGCTGTTTGACATTTCGAAGGCGTCTGTGAAGAAGGCCCACAAGGTGCTGAGCGACTGCGTGCCGGTTCGATGCATTGCGTTCCATCCTACCGGTGACTACATGGCCGTCGGAACGGAGCACAATGTACTGCGAGTGTACGATGTGCACACGGCGCAGTGCTTCGTTAGCGCTATTCCTGCGCAACAGCACAATAGCGCCATTACGTGCGTACGGTACGCCAACTCGGCAAAAGTGTACGCCACGGGCAGCATCGATGGATCGATAAAGCTGTGGGATGGTGTCAGCGGCCGTTGCATCAACACGTTCACCGATGCGCACGATGGGGCGGAAATTTGTTCGGTGTTCTTCACGAAAAATGGTAAATATTTGCTATCGTCCGGTCAGGATTCGCTGGTGAAGCTTTGGGAACTGAGCACTAGCCGATGTCTGATTGCGTACACTGGTGCCGGTACTACGGGCAAGCAGGAGCACCAGACACAGGCCATCTTCAATCACACCGAGGACTATGTGCTGTTTCCGGACGAGGCGACCACGTCGCTGTGCGCATGGAACTCGCGGAATGCGTCCCGCTGCCATTTGATGTCGTTGGGGCATAATGGTCCGGTGCGCCATATCGTTCACTCGCCAACGCATTCCGCTTTTCTTACCTGTTCGGACGATTATCGTGCCCGGTTCTGGGTACGAAGAACCACCAATCATTGAAATGTGTAATTTGTTCGGAACTGAATCCGCTATCATCAAAGATAGCAAAAAAATAAATCTTTTTTTTTCATATTTGGATCACTCATAAAAAAGACTTTCAGCTTCACTTGACTCCAAGCGACCATTCTAGAGAAGTCTGACTTTTGTTTGTTGGTAAACATAGAGATGTGCGTGAAATACGTTCGCTTCGTATATCCCTCCTCGCAATTGCGTCAAGCAGCTGTTTTCCTTCGATGACGTTCTCCCAAATTTGCGTTCTTCCGCTGTTGTGTTTATCAGACAACGAATAAATTAGGCCTCGTGGAAAGGTTACACGCGTCCAAGATCGTGTTTTTGTTGCTTCTAGCTTTGCTATCCCGCTAGCGCGTGATATTCGCGTGAGATGCCTGCCGCAACGTCGCGGTGAGAATGTTTCGCAAGGATGACATTTTTGCGACACCCCAAGAGCGTCAGCGGAAAAAGTTGCGCTTCAGGGGTGATCTGGCGGCACACTATGGTTTCAACCGAGATTCCGTCGGTTCCGGCTTGAACGGAGCGTCCGGCAGCAATCGCATCGAGGAAGTGTCATCGGACGACGACACGAAACGGTTGCAGAATGGTGAACCGGCTGCGGGTAAGTGGGAAATGCATCATGGTTGATTCAATCATTAGCTTATGAGCCATTAAATTCGGTTGCAGAAAATGCGGAACGGGGTAGCCTGTACGATTTCGTTCGTATCGAACTCACCAGAGGCTACGTGCTGGAGCACGACGAAGAGCGGTACTCGGCGCGGCGTGAGAAGATATACTCGTTCCTAAAGATACCGCGCGAGCTGGAAAGCTTCATGCTGTACGGGTTTCTCCAGTGTGCCGATTCGTTCCTGTACATCTACACCTTTTTGCCAATAAGATACCTGCTCGCACTGTGGGCACTGATAAGCCGACCGGTAGCACGCTGCCTCGGGCTGCGGCGTCCATCGCAGCGATTGCTAGCGCCGGCGGAAATTTGCGATCTACTCAAGGGGACGATATGGATCATCTGCAGTTACACGCTGCTGTACGTGGACACGAACATGCTCTACCACATGATCAAGAGCCAATCGATCATCAAGCTGTACATATTCTACAACATGCTCGAGGTGGGCGATCGGTTGCTGTCCGCGTTCGGGCAGGACACGATCGACGCCCTGTTCTGGACGGCGACGGAACCGAAGCACAGCAAGCGCCAGCATTTGGGCACCATCCCGCACTTTCTGTTCGCGATCGTGTACGTCACCATGCACAGCGTACTGGTGATGTTTCAGGCGACCTCACTGAACGTGGCCATCAACTCGAACAACAAGGGTCTGCTAACGATCATGATGTCGAACAACTTCGTCGAGCTGAAGGGAAGCGTGTTTAAGAAATTCGACAAAAACAACCTCTTTCAGCTGAGCTGCAGCGATGTGCGCGAACGGTTCCACCTGTCCGTGCTGATGTTGATCGTGCTGATACAGACGATGAAGGAGTTCAGCTGGAAGTCAGATCAGTTTTTCGTGATGTTTCCGGACTGCATGTACGTGATGGCGACCGAGTGCCTGGTGGACTGGATTAAGCATGCCTTCATCACGCGCTTCAACGAGATTCCGTGCGACGTTTATCGCGAGTACACGACGAGCCTGGCATACGATATGACGCAAACGCGCCAGAAGCACGCGTTCAGCGATCATTCCGACCTGGTCGCGCGCCGCATGGGCTTCATACCGTTCCCGCTCGGTGTCGTGCTGGTGAAAGCTCTCTACCATGCGCTGTCGTTCGATAATGCCGGCTCCATTGTGATACTGTTCGTTGCCTTCCTGGCGCTGCTGAGTGCACGCGTCCTCAACACGATCTGTGCCCTCGGCAAGGCGTGTGATCTCACGCAGAAGCATCAGGATGAGAAGAACCAGAGTGGCTGCAATCCGCTCACCTCCACACCGCTGCCGAATAACGCGCGACCCGCTGGTGGAGCTGGGGTAGGCGCTACCGGTCGGCAAACGAGTGATACCGCTACCTCACCCATCCACCGTTCGCAGATCGTCCAGGGAGCCAATATAAACGCCTCCGCCGGTGGTGCAATGAACGCGGCGTCCACTTCTCCCGGCTCTCCTCCACAATCGAGCCCACTGTCGGTGGGGAAGCTATCGAGCACACTGGCCAGCTCCGTTGGCAGCAACACGACCAACTCAACCGATGTGCTGCGCAAAACGTCCGGACTCGGTGCAACGGCCCTCTTCTCGAACAGCGACGTCGACCTGGACGATGTGAAGCTAAACGATCAGGTGTTGAATGGTAGCAGCACCGGCACCGGCAATGCCGACCTGTCCGGCAATGGGCGCTCACAGAAGGAAGAGGACGAAAATGTGGCCCGTAGTGTGCCCGATCTGCAGCAGGAACCGGGTCTGGAGAAACCTGCGGGACGTTTGCAAAGCGAACCACCGGGCGGGGGTGATGGTGCGGGCGATGGCTCAATGCACCATCACCACCACCACGTACGGACGCACAAACGATCGGAATCGGAACCATCGATCCAGCTAGAGGGTGGCGGATAAGATCGGCACAAACATTGAATTAAACAAACCCACAAAATGTTGTTCGATTTGGTTTTTTTAAACACGATTGCAGTCGTTTCGTTTCGTTTATAACGCTAAATTTTAGTACCACCGAGCGTCCAGAGAGGGCGTTTATAAACGGCAACGGGGTACCGGGGGGGCTTCCCGC
>JXXA01012572.1:0-15809 GCA_000956255.1 Anopheles punctulatus | reverse complement strand
ATCTCGCTAGGATCTCCGGCGCCCGATTACTGGGTTAACACATTTTTCTTTTCGTTTGTTTGCTTGTCTTTTTTTTTGGGTACTGTTGTTGTTTGATGAAAAGTTTACCGAAAGTACGGTGGCCGGGGGAAGCCAGGACACTTGGCGCTCGGTTAAGTGTGCCGACTGCAGGAAAATGAAGGGGGTTTGGGAACGGTTGGGCCACACGGTGTGCCACGATTTTCAATTAAGATAATAAGCGTGCTCCAATTAGTGTTGCCGCTGCTGCCCGGCAATCTCGTCCGCACGGCGAGTAAATTGTGCGGACGGACGCAAACACACAAATCCACCGTGACGCACCTGAGTTGTGCGGAGTTGTCATCGAACTTCCGCTTGGGTCAGTGCGCACACCACCGTCAACCGTTGCGTGGTGTGTTGTAATGCACCATTTTCAAGGCGAAAATCGATCTTGGGCACGTTGAACTCGTTTTCTTCCGCCGCAACGGCATCGTGTCTTTGTGGAGATGGAGGCTTGGTAGGCACGCATATGTATGGAGGCAAAACGCTGGGGAAAGTCTTTTAATGTGTGTTTAAGGAAAAACCGAATTATTATTTTTTAAATCTACTGATAATTGTTAAATTCATCCTGAAATAAAACATTCGTTCATGGCATCGGAGAATTTAAGTGAGGGAAGATCACACTTCGCATATGAAGCGAATTGAAGGAAATTTTCGGTCACACATCAAACGAGCTAATGGAATATTGTGGAGTAACCGGTTTGGATATTTTGCTGCGAAGCATTTTCACTCCTCGTGAACATTAGAACATTATGAACGTTAAAATAAATGGAAAAAATCAGTACGTATCGTAGTTTCTCGAAGTACATAGAGCACTGTCTAAGGAAATAAAAACAGGTCTCGTTCGGTTCCTTTGTTCGTAATTTTTTTTTGTTTAGATCCCCATACTGATTGTTAAAAAAAACCTGAAGACCCCACAAAAAATGCTTTCCACTATCGACGGTAGCCTTACAGCCATCGAAAGTGAGCACATTTCGTGACGGTATTGCTCATCGGAAACGAAGATCGCTGCCCTGCCACGGTTCGATATTGTGCAGTTTAGCTGTAACTTGCTTAGTTTTTTTTGAGTTTTTTTTTCGGACGCCGTGATTAGACCACACCTTACCCTGCAGGCCAAAGCAAAAACGAAAGAGTTTTTCGCTCGATTTCCAACGCCTGCTACAACGCGATTTCCACACTTTCGCAACCGCACAAAGGCGAACAACAGCCCAATTTCGTTTCACGCCCCGGGTCGATTGCGGGGCCAGCTAATCGAACTGTGGGGGAATGGGGGGGGGAAAGGTGATTTGGTAGGTGGGTTTTAATTCATAGGTAGCAGACGCACAGGCACACACACACACACTTTCAATCGAGCGTGCTAAAAGCGCTTGTGCAATACAAAAATACGAACGTAAAAACATTCCGAATGAAATTGCCAAATTTTGGTTTTTTCAACGATTTTTTTTTCTCCCCATTTCCTCATCGTACCAACCATCAACGAGTGTATTAAAAAATGTGCATACCGAAACTAAGTGAGACCCCCCCTCCCGGAAAGGGGTGACACAGTCATGGAATGGACAAAGCTGCCACCGTAGAACACTTAACACGAATTATGTGTCGCCCAGTGCACGAATTGAAGCGGACGGATCGGATCATTTAACAGTTGGCGACTCTTTCGCCTGTGTTCGATGAATTTAGTGGCTTGGACATGGCAAGGAAACCGAAGCCAGCGTGTTGGCTTGACGACTAGCTGACACCGTAGCAACCAAGCACGGGCTGCATCACCACATTCACCACACCAATAAGCAACACGTACGGAATGTAGCACGGTTGATCGATTTCCGAGGCATGTTTTCGTTACAATTTTGTTTGCTTTTTATGAAGTTACCATCTGGGTTACAAATACAAATGGTCGCGAATCGCATTTGAACTGCGCGAGTGTGGTTTGGTATAAAAACATGCAAGTGCGTAGCAAATACACCTATTTTTCTGCAGCCGTCACTAATGACAAACAATTGAAATGAGGAACAGCAGCGATTTTTTTTTAAAGCGCCCTATTTTATGAATGCTCCACGTTGCGTTTCGGGCATTTAAACGTGTAAATGTGTTATTTTAGATTGTTCAGCGAACAATATCCAAGCCAGAGTCTTCTTGAACCGGTATGTAATATTTTTAAACAAATAGTTTTTTGGATCTTTATTGAAGTATGGATCATTATGTTGGTGAAGTTATTCGATTTAAATTAGTATTTTTAAACAACTATTTAAAAATTTGAACTTTCATGTATTGGTCTTCATAATTTTACCACACAATCGAGAGATTAAAGAGAACATCATGCAAAATGTTATACATTTCATTATTTTCGTTTCATTATAGCAAACGAAAGTTTACCCATTTTCCAGAGCTTATTCTGGAAACAATCGAACATGATTGTAGTTATACACTCGTCAAAATCGTATACTACTGTAAACTACTAGCGTTTAAACTTGACCATGACGAAGGGCCATCGTGTCTCACGTGACATTATAGCACACAACAGCTGTAACGAAACTACAGCAGTGCGTTAACATTACCACCACCCAGGACCTAATCAAAGCGAAGCGAAAACAGTGGAAAGAACTCCGATGGAGGCGCCAAGTGGATGGTATGTTAATCCGATTCTCAACGCACGGGGCAATCGCACGTGATCTGGCCAAGGTAAGGTTCCGATAGCAACAAGCAAAACGGATATTTCCTACAACGAATCAGTGTTTTTCCTAGCACCCTAATGTGGTTTGCCTTCCTCGCGCTACTCGGTTACGGAAAAGGGACCGCTGGCAAAGTTTGGGGAAATTAAAATAAATCAATCCACCAGCGCATACCAAACAAGCATGAACCCTAAAGCACAAAGGTAAGGTGACGGGAACGGTGGAGCAACGTCACGCAAGGTAACTTTTACGCCACACCAAACAGACCAAATTGGCCCTTTGGCCCTGCCACGCTAAGAAGAACATCGGAGGAGACACACGGTGACACTTTCCGGTTGCGCTTCCAAACCGTCTTCAACACCAACCACCCCTACCCACTGACACGATAGGGCAAAAAAGTGATCGTACGAAATTCCTTTCCGCTAGAGCGCACCGCGGCTAACCTTGATGTCTTCCGATCCGTTGTGATCGTCGTGTCGCACGGTGTTTCTCGAGCCTCTGGTGGGGGACCAACACATTCGTCGGTTTTCCTGCTCTCCTTCGGAGAGCTATTACCGCTCCTTGCCCCCTCACAGTGAGATAAAACACACCAAATCTTCGGCAACCACGGTGCGGCTTCTTGGAGTCGCGCGTGTACAGCGCATCGTATTTATGCACTTTGCCATCTGCCCGCAACGATTACTTGTAGTGTGTTGGAGTGAATGGTTCGCACGGAAAAGTGCTGCACCAAACATATTTTTCTCCCCCACAAGCTCCCGAAGGCAAGCTGTTAGAAGCCTGAATGCTCACCTTGAAGACAAAGTCGTCACTTACCAGGCGCATGAATCGTTCGGGGTCGCGCGGCACGGGGAAGGAAAAATTTATGGCAAATTGTTCGCGACGAGGGTTTTTTTTCGATTGTGAAGAAACATACTACCATTGTTCGTCGAACATTGTCACCAAGGGGCGACAGACAAAACCCTTTTGTAAGGTACCGATTGTATATCACACTCCGCATATTGCTGGATTCCTTATGAATAAGTGACAAGCCAGCAGGGACAAAAAATTGATATTTAATGTATATATTTTATTTTTCACTAAACCCTTGCAAGTTGATCATTAATCATAAAAAGCAAAATTCATTTTTATTTCCTAGTGATAAGCTGTTTCATGGAAACAGAGCTCAAACAGTTGTCTTAGATTAAATTCTGTTTTGTTTATTTTTTTTTTTCATTGGCATTAGGAACGAATTTTCGTTCGAAAAATATATTGCCTTGCATAAAACAAATAAATCTAAGGCTTACATGAACCTTACATGAATAGCCTTAAATAGTATGAAATGATAATGATGAATTAGTGGGCAATTAGTGGTATCAGTTAGAAAATGCTATTCAATGCACGACAAGATGCACATCCAGCGATATTTCTGATCGAAAATGTCCTTGAGCTGTTATCCTGTTACTAAAATTGACCAATGATCTCATCGATTACTGCCGTTACCGACAGCGATGCTGCTGTTCGATGCAGCTCTACTGATAGATGATTAGATGCCATCAACAAACTCCTCCTCCCTATTGCACAACATCACCAAACCGGAAGGGCTCTGCTGTTCCTACCTTCTTCCTCTCCTCCACACCCATCCAAGGCACACGGCACATCTCACCAATTATTGGCAGTTAATTGATAAAAGTGGAATGGAACAAGACGATTCGTTGATTGATAATTTCGTTTGATGGGCTCCGTACGTATCACTCACTAAAGAGATGGAAGGAAGTCATGGATTCAGCATGCACTCTCTCTTTCTCACAAACGATATCGCTTCGTTTCTCTTACCACTTTTCTCTAAAATGAGCAGTCGTTTTTTTCTCCTATAACTCAACACAACACAATGTATAGAAAACACGCAAGCAGGGAAAAGTTGTGAAAAGTGAGAACACATAAAACATAACCTGACAAGTTGGAGTAAAAATAAAAATTTCAACTCCGAAGAAAGCTGTTTCTATTTTCCTTCCAAAACTACGTCAGTAGACAGTGCTCGTTTATCGTAACGCGCCATTATCAGCCAGACACCAGGAGCGTAATTAATGAACGGTGCCCGCTGTTGTTGAACTTGATAGTCACCTTCTTACCCTCCTCCAATCAGCCCACCTCGGGGCTGCAACTCACGAACAAACATGTCATTATAGACGCAACGTAAGCTTTTCGTGCGTTGAAGTTTTTTTTTTTCGAAGGAGGTGTCGAATTATATATTTTTTTTTAGATATCGCTACGAAATTGAAAATGTCTTGCACTAATTAAATCGATTTTTTTCGTCAGCATAATTATCAAGAGCTAACCTGTTTCCGATGCAGATAGGTAGGTAGTCAATATAAACGAAACTTAAAATAAATTTCCTGGTGCTGGCATTTAACTTACACGCTGAAAATTAGCTTTCGAATTCAATTGAAACTTTTGCGGCGTATTTCACATCGACGAATCCGCTCGAATGTAATTATCCACAATTACGCTACATGCCAAATGCGGTGCACCCCCTTTTCCCAATAAGTTCTTCTGACAGGGTTGCGAAGGAGCCAAGGCTCTTAAGTGGTTACTTCAAGCGTCCAGTGTTGCCGCTTCTCACTTTCCTAAAAAGAAGGCCATCGTCATCCTCGTCACAAAAAGTTTTCGAGCGAAAGCGAAAACAATGAGGACACTGCCACAAACCGTTCCCTAACGAAGCCATTTGTCAATCGGTGATTTATGCGCACTCCCACGGTCGTTCCCTTCTGAGCTTCGGCATATTCTACGCCGGTTCCTGCCACCATGCTAGATCGCATTAAGAGAAGGGTTGTTTGCAGGCACACGTCTTCAGAACACAATTAACCAACTTCACCAACAGCATCCTCCATGTCAAAGGTTAAGGAAAGGTCAAGGAATACGGTGTACAGCCGGTCCAACGGTCGTTAGGAGGACGCGCTCCCTCTGGTTGCTCTTTTGATTCCAGGAAAATCAATTCTTTGAAAAACGCACTGAATACTCTCCGCCAGCAGTCCCTTATTAGAGATGTTTAGATTGAATCTTCTATTGTCGAGGGATTTCTGCAAACAAAACGGTCGACCGGACAAATGAAATTGAAAACTCCTCACGTTACGGAACTGGCGGCCATCCACTCCAGCATTACTGCGTTAAGATTACACGTGTGAAGCGACAAGCTTCAGTATTTGCACAAATGATACCGGCTGTTTGAGGCTGCTCCAAACGACGGTGTGTCGTGTCTGCTTTGTGTGTGTGTGTGTTTTTTTTTCAGTGCAACATTTTTGTTCCACGTCAAGGTCCGGAATCTGAATAAAACCAAAACAAGCCGACCTACAATCGTAAACGTATTACTCGATAGACTTTTTTTTTGCCCATTTAATAACTATTTCGTGCCGCGATTTGTTGCTAAGCTGCGCAAACATGTAACAAAACACGTGCCGTCGGATGATTTGTAATGTAAATGACTTGTTTGCAGTACACACGGTCTTCCCGCATGGTATGATTGACGGTAGCAACCATATGGGCAAATATTATGCGTGAAAATACAAGCGCACACACCCTCACGCACACATACAGCAACAAAAAACATGCAGATAAAAGAAACAAAAAATAGTCACATTACGCAAAAGGATCACATTAAACTCGATTGCAGTTAAAATGGAGCAAACGCCGCAGAACGCCCCATTCGACGATCAAGCGCGTCCCCTCCCAAAATGGGGATACGTGCGATTGATCAAATGTGGCAGTGGCACGTTCCTGGTGTGCTAGGTGCTTGCTAGACGATTGCACGGCACGCCACGCCGGCAGTGCGGCGGGTCAGTTGACGTTTGATGTATGTAGTTCATCGCTTTTGAAGAATGTCACATAATCGTCCGGGTATGTACTATTAAATTAATTTTCCATCCCGATTGAGCTGGTTCTAACATTAGTTTTTTGCTTGTTTTATTGGTTTAAAAGTACAAGTGGATCTATTTAGGAGTATGTTCTAAAGATATAAACGTTATCATGAGAAATAATTGTTGGAGGAAGCTAGACCAAAATTCTTGAGAAATATTAAAAGGGTACTAATTTCAAATGGAAATATTCCTATTGAAATTGTTTGGAAATTGAATTGAATTGAATTGAATTGAAATTGAACGAATTTTTTAAATTTTTCTCATTTTATAACAACCTAAAACACGTTCGTTCGCAATGGAAACCATTTTTGATTGCTCCACATTTGCACGTTTCAGTACGCTGGAGTACGTCATCACATCAGCAGCTGAAACGTCAATTTATGTACCATTTTTGTAAACACAACCGACGGATTGACGGCAGCAAAAGACGAATGTTGATATAGTCTGTGTTTGTCGTTACACTATAGGTACAATTCTCCGTACCGAACTTGCTTTTGCGGGGCGAAAAACCTTAAGATGGTTTGAAATGCAGCAGCATATCGCAGCGCTAGGTATTCAGCATTTAATCGTCTAAAACAACAAATGCCCAAAACTTCGAATAAAACGCCATCCGCGCTTGACGATCTACCCTTTCTCGCGCGCGCGCGCGCGCGAACTCCACCGGAAATGTCAAGGTCGTGTGAAGAAAACAAAAGCAGCCAACCCAACCGCAGCAGCCGCGTGTGCCGGTGAGTGCGGTGAAGCACGGCGAAGGGGTTGCTGTAATATTGGCCTCCCACCCGACCCCACTATCCACCGCGAACGCGGGTGATCCGATACGCTATTGCGCAATACGCTCAACCTGTATGTGTTAGGTAGAGACAGACTGCAACGCATTACACACCACCGCAAACGCGCGGCATGATGTGTCGAACACAAGCCGCACTCCTTCGGTGCGGACGGTGATTTCGTCAGGTGCAAAAGTGAAAGTAGTCAAGCGGCCTTCGTTGTCCAGCCTCCGAACCACTACCACCACCCGTCTCGCCCCATCTAAACTGCATTCCACTTGAACCAGTTTTATCAAAACATCTGTTCCCAGAAAAAGGGATTGGATTTTGATGCCGTCGGCTTTGGCGTTCTTTTCGTTGCACGATAATCAATCTTGCGATTCGCGCTGCGATTCGTCTAATGTCATGGTAAGATTACGAAACATTAAACCAACCGAGATGGTGGATGGAATAGGGGAAAGGATTTATGCTTATTAAAATAACGTTTAAATTTTACCTTTTTAGGTTGATGGGCTGTGTGTGCTTATTTTTTGTGTACCTTCATTCAATCCACATGCGATCACAACATTCTGTTTCATTGGCGTACTTTCTTACCTAGAAAAGGATTAAAGGAAAACAAAATCTTATTAAAATAAACTCTATTGATAATATTCAATTAACACTTTAAGAAACAAAAACAAAACGTACTAAGAAACTTGATTTAAGACATTACGATTGCTATACTTTCGTAGAGCTAGAGCTCGAATCCAGTGGCAAAACTTGTTCCATATGTTATAACCGTTCCATTTATACGTTCCGCTAGAATCACTCTCCGATCAATGTGATTGCTATTTTATGGCTATCGATTGCCGATGTTCCAAGAAGACGATAAAAACAAACAACACGGGCGAGCATCACTTTTTAACACGCCAAACTCCACCACATCATTCACACAACCGTACGCGGATACTCACACACGCACAGTTCTTAAGATGTTATTTTCAGAACATAAACACTCGACAAATCGGAAGAAATTCGTGGCATGATTCACTACGTAGCACACAGCCACACACACACACACCGACAAACCAAGTGGAAAAGCGCAAAATTCTCCTACCATATGTTGGCGCTGGCAGCAAATTAGTGCTGGTGTGCACGGTTTTCACCAGCGTTTTCACTTTCCGTCTCCGGACGGTGATTGGAGACGCAATTTTCCACCCGCTGTGTGGTTCGGCGTTACTGCGACAGCAATCGCTTTTCACTACAGGCGCACACTGGCGGCCGGTCGGCCCTCGGTCTCGGGCAAATTTTCCTCGACTGCCCACGCAATTCGGTGCAAAAAGGGCAACCCGAACCGAACGAACGAGACTTGCGCGCCACGCGGTGACCGCACCGAGGCGAGAGCATCAGCCACGCGCGGTGAGATCTTGGGCGGTGAACAGCGTGTGAGCGTGAGATACTTGGGGAACCAAAACTCACGCTCTAGAAATTGCTCGAATAGAAACTTCCCGAAACGTCCCGGTTACAGCGGGAGAAGGATCCTTGCGAGGCCACGCTTACGAATGTCAGAAAATGAGTGCTTTCGTGGGTGCCATGAAGTTCTCGAGATGAATGCGCACTGGCAAGGAAGTGAACTGTTTTGCTCGCGATGTTGAGTTCAGGAGAAATTTGCAACCGTGAAACAAAAACATCTCAGACACACAGTTCAGAGACCATATTGAAATTTTTGCTTATTCGTTTAACCTGTTGAGCTTTGTCAACCCTTTGCACAATACTATGCTCGTTAGTGTATTTACGACTCATCATGTCACTAAAACTTTATCCCACTTTTCTATTACACTATTGCAGCTTGATATTTAAATGTGATATTTTAATCAAACTTACATCAAAACATTTGATTAAATCCCACCTAGCCAATAATCGGGCACTACCAAAGGTCGAAATGGTTCCCGTTTGGGTCCGAACACACCAGCACCGCATGTGTTACAGAATTGACCTGCATAAAGGCTTCAAAGCCGGACTCCGCAGGTCACCGTGGAGCCAGGATCTCAGCAACAAGTGCAATGTTTCCGGCACGTACCAATCTCCATGGCGCCCGGTTAGCGGCGTAAGGAAACTTGAACAAGTTGGATGGCTCACACGGCACGACACAAAATCTGATTACTTCTGACAGGCACCATCGAGCGTTCTTCTCAGCCAAGTGAAAGACAAGAAAGTGTATCAACAACATGCGCTACGCACACGTGACCGACCTTCGGGTCGGGCGGATCCCATTCGTAGGCAAAAATAGCACCGGGGTGCTGTAATCTCTTAAAATGCGCTTTAGTCTTTTCTGGCTTAAAACGCACAACATCCTAACATCGCGATGTTCAAACCAATTACAACTTTTTCAATTGAGCCATCAACCTGTCACGTCATACCGAAAACCCCACCAACATAAATCGGTGCCAAGCACCAATGTGCTCCAATGTGCTGGGCTGGTGTGCTGTTGCACACGGAAGGTATGGCCTCGCCTCGTCGCACACTATTGATCGACGTGGCACCCGTCGCCAGTCTGACGCCACTTTGCCTTAGGTTTGCGGCTGGAACCGGCTGGCACGGTTGCTGAGGCATTGGTGGCGGCGTGATTCGGCTGGAAAAACCTTTTACATCCATTTTCCATCGTCCTGGTTTGGGGCTGCTCCTGACAGCTGGGGCTGGGAGCCGTTTGGCCGTACGGCGGTTTGACTTTAGTCTGCTCGAGTGAATTCGTTACTGTATCGCTGTACTAGTTGTTGTGACCCACGAACGTCCATGTGTGTGTGTCGGTGAGATTGGGCGCCAATTTAATTATAAATGTCTGGTGTCACATATGGAGCACGGACGAATACGCAAAAAGCAACCACACCACTGTTACACACAGCAACTGGGCAATTGCATTAGGGTTAAGGAACGAACAGTGTTACATTTGAGTAGGGTGCGAGTTTCCAAAAGGACATCAAACAAAACGTAGAATATTTTTAAATTATAGTTATTTGATTTTGAGCTAGAGTTACCCGAACGATTTTCATATAAATTGCGGAGCGTGAACGTTGGCAAAAGATGAATAGCTTTAATGTATTTAACAGTTTAAAATTTGAAAATATTTGTTTTTACTTAGTTTGTCAGTATTTAAAATATGTGATTAAAATAATTATTACAGTTAAATTGTTAAACATTTCCGGCACATTTTTAGAACAAGCTAGTTTAAAATTCAAATGACCGTTTCTTTAAGAAATCATATTTCGAAGGATGTTTTTGTCAGGTATTGTTGGGAAAAGTAAATATCACGCTTTTTATTGTATTAATTGCTTTTGCATTTTGCTATTAATTGCCATCATGTATCATGGCAAAATGGTATGCCTGCCATTTTTAGATCCAATTTTGATCTTTTCGTCCCGTTCTTATTGTTTGGTGAAATATAAGCAGCTGAAGCAGGTATGGTGGATGTGAGTTTGAAAAATGTACATTGCAGGAAAGGATAACCATATGCAATAAAAATGTGTAGCGTTAAACTGTTTGCAACATTTGTTTGACCCGAAAAGCATATTCAAATGAATGAATATATTCAAATGAAGTTCAAATGAAATTATTTCATTTGTTCTTGTGTTATTCAATTGATATGTTCATCACTCATTTTATATTATCAGAGCTAGAATATTCTTCCGCAAGTAAAACAATGTTGAAATAAATGCTATGTTGGATTGTATTCGCTGAACAGTCGGATAGTGCACCCGTTTACATAAAATCCCAATTGACTAAAAATATGAAAGACATTTGAACAAATTCTCAAACATTTTTCACCCTTCCGAACACCTCAAACTCAACTTTCCACATTAGCTATCCACCTGATATGATTGACCTTTGCGAAGCGCGATCAAGGATACGCGAGCTAGTTGGGTTCAACAGTGCGAAAGAGAAGCCCCACCGGTATGCATCATTATAGCCCTGGCCCGTTCAAGGACTTGCTATCCTCGTCACCGCATTACCACAGACACATGCACACGCTCACAAAACACCATTGGCAAAGCAATCCGACGGCGAGCCGTCCAACTTTGGGTTGGTCTCGTGAAAGAAAGATGACGATCAACGTTCGGTCAAGCGTTTTGTTGTTAGCAACAGCAACCGTTTGTACATGACGAACCAGAAGCTGTTTCGCTCGGTAGGGGGAGGGGGGCGGCCCATCGGGGGTGGGGGTGAACGGGCTCGATAATCATAAAGCCGTTGTTACCTTCTTCGGCTTTCTAACCCCTCCCTCCCTCTCGCGTTTTCCCTCGCGCTCCCAACATCGTTTGTTGTTGAACTTTTCGCTTTTTGTTTTGCATTTTCATTGCAAGAGGAAAACTATGCACCCGACTCACGGTCCGTGCGGGGAATGCGCCGGATGACGAGTTGAGCTGAGCAGCAGGCAGGGAGCCGCAGCACCAGCATCACTCGTTGCCATTTTTTCGCGCATCGCTTGATGGTGGGTAAAAATAGAACCGCGCATATTTCTGTCCACCGTCGCTGTCGTCGTCGTTGTCTTTCCGACGGTGCGGTTTGTGCGACAAAAGCATGCTGCTGGCTCGTTTCGCAGCTCGGTACACATACTGCCGGCATCCTGATCATGATGGTGGCCGGTACTGCCTGCCAACGGAGCCAATCCTCTAGCAAACGACGGGTAGCTGCTAGAGGCAGGCGAGCAAGCAAATCAAGCGGTATTGATCCGGTGTCTAACTTAGCGGGCCGAGTCGCGGTTTTTCCTTAGATGGCGCAAGGTGATTCAACGTGGCGTGGTGTACTATTCACACGAGACGTACATGAAACACAACGGCGAGTAGCGCAATGCATAACAGCTTTCAGTCATCAGATTCCTTTCCTAGTTGGCAGAGGACACCAATAACATGCAACGGCGTCGAATCACTATCAACACCTAAGCATCGCGAGCTTCTCTTAGCTGAAACGTTCGAATTCAAATATTTAAAACAAACACCCTCACAGCAAATCCTGAGTGTCTAAGTTCGAACTGAGTAATAAGCCAACATTTTCACCGCTCCGTAAAATTTACACCGTGTTAATCAAGAAACTCTCGACGTCACACACGTAATCGTTTTAGCAAAACAGAACTTCGTCCATCTAGACGAAAATCGGCACCGTCTTTTGCATTTTCCGTATCGGCTGCCTGAGAGTAAATGTCATCCGCACCACCAGCGCTGCGTCGGGCGGTTGTTAGGTTAGGCTATTTTTGTTCACAAACCCGAACGGAACTGACCATCCTTTCCGCCTCTGCAATGCAGTATGCACGGACGACGGGACGGAAGAAAGTAAACAAATACCGGCCGGTTTCTTACCGCATCGGCGAGACGCGAACAGCATCAACCGACAACCTGTCGCCGGTATGCCGTGAACGAATTTACCTTTTTTGGGCACATCACCGTCAACAACTGCTGGTGGGTGTTTTTGTTTTTTGTTTGTGCATGATTAAGCTAATCGTGGCTGGTACGGTCGTCGATCGCATAGAAAATTTCAGTAATTTTCAGCTGATTGCTTTTCCCGCTCGAAATCAAACTTTATTTTGTTGCCAAAAAATGTTGGCATATTTTCCCTGCATTTGTAGAAAATAAGGAACATAATTGAGATTTACGAAATATTTAAATGATGTTGTTAAAAACGCTACGATGCGACATTAAAGCACCAATCGCCGCAGTTCCAATTGAACAACAAACACCCAAATAAAACTGCCCACTGATTACGCTCACAGCCGTGCTATGCGATAATCGATCGACAAACTATAAACAACGCTCACATCGACCTAGCCAATAAGTGGACCAGTGGAAGCGAAGGTCAACGGCCCTTCCGTCCGATTATCAATCCGATGCAGCCTATCTGACACGGGCTGAGGGCTACCAATTGCAACCAATGCTCCCGCCGTACGCTCTGCCACGCGTCTGAAAGAACAGCCCTTCGGTCGCTTATCAGTTGGAAAAAAAACAAGATCCCGCTGATTACGCCCGTCAGACCACGCAGGCCCTTGTTTCACGACATTTGGGATGGAAAATACCCGCTAACCCCGCCCGGGAGTGCTGTCCATTGCACCACGCAAACAGCTTTTCATTCAGCAGATCGGTTAACGGTGCCAAAGGACCCGGCCCGCGCACGTTAGCGCGTCAGCAAAAAGGCAGAAAAACCGTCGTTCAAACGCCTCGACGTTCGGCGGTCATTATCGGACCGCCCGCTAATCGGGATTACGCGCGCAAGCAAACCCCCGCCAACCTCGCCCAACCACTGCGGTCATAAACCGCGGGCGCTTAAGACCACAGGAAGAAAAAAAAACGCAACCCCCCTCGAGCCACCTTTGTTGTTGCTATTTTTTCATCCGGTCTTTGTGGGTGAACAGATAAGGGTGCCAAGAGTGCGCGATCGTCTCACACTATCGCCGGCAAGGTCAACAACGGCTGATGCTGGTTTGGTTTACCATCACGCGCCCGCAAAGTTTGCCCGATTATCGGACCGTTTGTTTTCGGTTATGCTAATGTTGTGGTCAGGTGTAGCGGCGCGTTGGCCATAACTGATAAGACCATAGCTGCCTCACGCGTCTAATCAGCATCGAATTGTGTACGCGTCGGTGTCTTTCCAAAGTCAAGGCTTGCCCTTGTCCATTCTTGACGACGACTTGCGCACTGGCATCGCTGGTGGTGTAGTTTTCCAGCCTAAAACTAGGTCAATTTTTACAGCCAATCACCACGTCAGCTGATAGAGCTCAAGTAGTTACTGCAAATTGGTTGATTGCTTGATTATCAAGCACTTGTAGCAGAGGACTCTTCTTATCTACAACGAATGTGATTTTTTTCACGAGTATGTTCCATACATTTTGGAACATTCGATTAATTTTTAAGGTTATAAAAGCAGTACATACATTCGGAAGTATTTTTTAACGATATTTTCGATTAGTTTTGCTACTCAAGTTCGTACAACTAATATCAAGATATTTACGAATTGCTCCTATTAAAACGACAATCACTTCAAGTTATGTCCAATATTAGGCATAATTTGAATTCGAATGCACCATTTCAAACTGGTGAGTGTTACACAAATTAATGATTACTGCTAAGCTTGCCTCGCAAATGCAAATCGAACCGAATTTTGCATTATTGCACAACAGAAACATTGGACGTGAGAAAAAAAAAACAGAAAAAATCCTAACAACTTGAATTGGAATTCTTACGCCAGCACAAAATGCAACCACAACCACCAGTGCATAACAATCGGATCGATGTAATGCACAATACTGGAGGAGCGTGCTGGACCAGGTGCAACGAATGGGCTGCCGGGGGGGGGGAGGTAGGACCATTACTTTCACCGCCCATTGTAGCGAAAGAAAGCATCGATTCATTAATGTTGTGACCACATCAACCACAGCGCGATCGTTACTACGCTGCTAATTACCACCACAAAAACGCGTACGACGCAACGTTGGCCGCGTTTATCCATTCACCAGCTACGCCTGGGGGACGCATTGCAACCTTCCCCACCGGTGACATCCAAAAAATGGGCTCGATTTAAATATTCGGTTTACGACGGTTTGCCGGGGAGAAACACGCAACGCATCAGGGTAGGGAAAACGACCGGTGAGGGGTTTGTTTTTAGCGATTCCGGGCACATTTTTGTCGTTTTGTGCTGCGTTTTGTGTGCGATCCAAATGAATGGTTTCACTTTCCTTCGATCTGGGGGACACACAACTGTACATACCAAACTACCCCGGTCCGTTGACTGCAGATGTACATGTTTGTGTGTGTGCGTTTGTGTTTGTATGTGCATTGGCAATTGCTTAAGTGGAATGACAGCAAAACAGCGTGGAATAATGCTGGCGGTGCACCTCGCACGACGGCGTGTACAACAAGCTGACTTAAAGCCTGCGGCATTAAAAAACCAAAAAAAAACCTACCAACAAACAGCAGAACAACGGCAACAACCAACCCACATTCCGAGGCGCACATCAATGCATGTACGAACGAACCCATCGCGTCGCACTTGAATCAGTCTTGCATAATTTGCTGCCACAGCCCGCCAATGGCTAATGTGTGCGCGTGCATATGATTCTGTTTACTTCTCCCTTTGCTGCCATTGCCACGTCCAAAGAGCCACCCTGCTCTTGGAGCCACCCTGCCACAGTCGGTCGACTGTTCGATTTTATTTGCCCATCATCAAGCATGCCTCCTTCACGGTTCCAAATGTGTGACAAAGAGCTGTTGCACGAACCGAGCTCGGAAGCTCGTCCCAAAAATCTCCCATCAGAACGCGACTCAATAAAACATTGATTTATTTATTGTCACACTTGGTGAGCACGACCTACGGTTTTACAAACGCCTCACGATAGCGTGTTCGCGAAAAAATCGTGCGCCAACCCGCAGGCGTTGCAGTGCATAAAACGATAAACGATAGTTATAGTTTTA
>JXXA01012566.1:0-10307 GCA_000956255.1 Anopheles punctulatus | reverse complement strand
ATAAACGGCTACAGTGCAATGGATTTAGATCTGAGTTATGTTAGGGGAAGGCTCTTGCTGGTTTTGTGTCGAAAATGTTCTTTTAAGTAACTAAGATTTTAACGATACAAGAAATTTGCTGTTACATAAAAATATTGATTATAAATGATAAAAAATGGGCATTTTCTTTGACAATGTGTGACTTGAACTAATGTGGATGTTAAATGTATTTTTCGTCTTCGGGTGTATTACTTTTCGTCTTTTCAGCATTTGTAGTATATTGCTAAAACGAAAAATTTTATATCCTGTGAGATAAATAATCAACCACTTACACTTGCTCAGCCGAGTGATTAGTCGTGTAGTAGTCAAATGTTTAAAATTATCCGGGGTGTTGCAGACGTTTCTATTTCGTCGTAGTATTGACATTCTATATATACCGTCAGCACACGCCAATATTTGCAACGCCCGACTGGCGACCTCCAGGTGACGACGGAGTAGCAGAAGCAACATCTAATCTTGTACTGCCGACCGTGCGCGCGTGTCCCGAATCCTGTCTCACCTGACCAAAGGGCCTGAACTTCAAACTGGTTGCGACGTTTGGGCACACGGCGAGCCTCGTGTTTAGTTGCACGAGCCACACGAACTAGTTTACGGAAGGTACTACAGAAGGTACAGAAGGTTACGGAAGGTACTACAAGGCATCATTTATTTTAAGGCTTGTTTCCTAGTTCCGCTAGAAAACCAAACGAGGTAGTTAAAAGTCATTCACTGCGGTCGGTTGCCTTTTTTCTCATTGTTTGCGTAGAACCGCATCGATCGATTCACCACCATATTCCCGGTTATAAATGGTAGCGTTCGTGTGCTTGTTGGTGGTAGTACAAAAGTTCAATGTCAAATGCACAGCGTTTCCTATTGCAGCTCGGAAATGCAAACCATGTACGCGGGTGGCACAGTTCACGGTAGGCTGATCCTTACAATCCATTAATGATTGCTAATTGCGATGATGCATCATCGCAGGCTTCTTATCGAGATTAGCAAATTAGCGTGTAAGGAACAAATAAGTAATGATAAATGATAAATAAGAAATCGCGGCGGAGGAATAACAAATGCTTGCCGCGTAGTTAGAGAATAATATTTGCTATTTGCCTATGAATTATTTCATCTGGAGAAATCAGTTTGAACTTTAAACCACTCTTAGGCCGTACCACTCTCAGTTCGAACGCAGTTCCTTGACGCAATTGCGCTCCAAAATCGATCGTGTAAGGTTGTCGGTGTAGATAACGTGGCAGGCCACCTGACGAGAACGCTCGTTCTCTAATGCTAATGCTGCGAAAGTGCTTCCGTCGCCGTTCGTTTGCGTACATCCGGTGCATAATCATCACGTTCATCCTCCTGACGTTTGCTGGATTGGCCACATTTTCACGCCTGTCGGTGAAATAATGGACATGGCACGCGAAAACGTAGTCTTCCGCAAGCTTTGGGTTGGATTCAGCGCGGACGGTCCGGATGGATGGAACTGGGAAGAATCGGCACGTTGCACACTGTTGCAGGTTTTAATACAATGTTATTACGTGTAACGCTCAGGAAGAAAAAAGGGGCTATTTTTTACACGAGCCCCGTGCAGCGAGGTCACCTTCGAAGCAGACCCCGAAACCCCGAAGTCGAGTGTCCCCCTTGGACTGGTACTATGCAGTAAATTGATTTTTTAAATTTACAATGTCCGTTGAGGAGGGAACCTGGTCAAAAAGGTATCCCCGAGGCTTGTGAATTCTTTTCACATATTTTTGTATCCGTCGCATCAATATTTATAATTTCCCAGTAATTTTTGAGTTCGGTTCATATTTTTTCACAATCTGGAGCGAATTTTTCGTATTAAAAACTATATTTCCACCTTTGGGATGTCCATTATATGTTGAACACATGTTAAACATGCAATATATACTTTTTACATCTAGTTTTAATTGCAAAAACGAATAATAACAATATCAGTCTTAACGTCGCCTGTGCAAACATTTTGTTGGCTTATTTATATATGATAATGTAACGGAGTAAATAGCTGATAAATATTTTTGCAAAAAAATACTTTAATAGGAACAATGGCACAAAAAATAATTGGGTCGAGTTACAGATTCAGATAAAAATAAATAAAATTGACCACGCGAGATATACGGCTTATTCAAATGGGAAATTGACCTCAAACCTAGGGCAAGGTTTTGATTCAAGGTCCATGTGTGCGATTTTTCATGTCTGTGTTTTGTTGCAAACCTCAGCGACATAGCGTATTGAATAGTATTACTAATGTTTTGACTGACTGAGTTGCAATATGATCCGTATTGCAGTTCATGATCACGTTTGCATTGTTCCAATTTCCATCTCACTAGGAAGCGATATCATTTTTCCTCGCATGTGTCACGCACGTCACCGTTGTCAACCAACAGTTCGACCGATGCAAAGTCTGTCACTTCACTTCAGTCAAAAAGATCATTTTTCCTTTGTCTGATGATTGTACATATCTATATGATCGTTCTGCGGTCGAGATGATGTAGTTTGTTTACAACGGTTTACTGCTATTTTCGCATCCATTTGCCACACGCTTCTACAGGACAAACCTGTCCCTCCATCGCGAAATTGCTGCCCTCATTTCGTTGGGGGTTAATTTTAAGCATTTGTCCGCGGCTGTGGTAAGTCCTACAGCGCCTGCGGAATAGCTTTTCTTTAGATGTGGTGTGTATAGCTGACGGAGGCGATCGCTCGATGGGCAAAATATTGCACGCTTTTGTGATAAACCGCCGCAGCATTCCTTGCTTTTGTGCGCAACGATGTAGCGTTTGTTGGGTGTTTATTTGTTTACCAACATGTAAAACTTGCGCAACAATCTGCCGGCGCGAGCATGTGATGTCCAGGGGTAGAGGAATTTCTGTTTATCTGCCTTCACTCACCGTGTCTACGGCGCCGAAGTGCGGGTGAATTTATAGTCGTGAGCGAAAACGAAAAATCCTTCAACAGCCACGATTGTGCGAAGGTAGCTAAATTGTTGTGTGCCAAAGCGCACGTACGTTTGCTCGCCAAAGAAGAGAGACACATAAAAGCAGTTTTTTTTCCCAAAACGAAGCGACAATGTCTCATCGGATACTGTTGCAATTGAAGGGTAAACAAGAGCTTTCAAAGAATCTTTTTCTAGTGTATGATGGTGAAAGATTCTACACAAAAATGTATCAGTCTGCCTCAAAAAAAAGTACAATTTTCCAACCAGCCGTCGTTGGTGAATCTTCTAATGGCTAACTGTCATGTCCGCAAAGTCATTCGTCACATCAATCAGTGGATTCCGTTTGAACATATCGCAAAAGGGGAAGATACTGGTGAAGTGGAAATAGCTAACCATTCGTCGACTGACAGCAGGATGCTGTCTCAGTTTGATGGAGCAGCGTCGCACGATATCTTGGGTGATCTTGTTAGAGGACAAACTGATAATTTTAATGCAAGCCGTATTGAATGCATTCAAGTATTGTCAAATTGAATCATTCGGCCGAGACTATTTCAGACTGCAAATTGATTTAAAATATTTTTTTAGCATGATAATGTTAAATAATTTTGTAAAATTCACGCACAAAAAGTATTGTGCTCCGTATTAACTGATGTTAGCGCAGATATTTTCTACAATTATTATTCATAACATGAATTGTATGGAAAACTACACCTTACTTAGCTTGTGAAGGCTTGGCAAGTCACTTGATCATCTGTACACTGCTGAGGATGTTCCGATTGGAGGGTTGCATGAAAAAGAAGAGACATCAACGTTGATGTCTTCCCGTCATTAACGGCATCCGAGTCTTGTTTTAAATGCATTGATTTTCATCTGTGAGTACCGATGATTGACGAATGGTGGTTTGCCAACCCCACCTAGGACTGGCGCGCACCATATGGCAATAATTTTGGGAATGTTCACCCGTCAACCCCGTGCTTCACGACCATTCGTCTGTTTTTATTTCATCGATGTGTGGCAGTTGCAGCGGCGTCGTTGGGAATATTCTCGATCGTTTCCGTACACTCGAAACGACATCATCGAAGCCGATGTGATACCAGCGAGCAGTGTCGACGCGTGGGGGAAGAGGCGCTCGTACAAGTGTTTTTTTCAGTCATTTTTATGTGCTAACACACACGTACACACACTCACAAGCTCAGCCGCGCTATCTGCTTTGCAACAAGTGTAAGCGGACCTGCAAGATAGACGTAGTTTCATTTAAGAAAGAAAAAAAACCTTGTCGCCACTGATGCTGATAAGGTGCTGGTACAACACACAACCTCACATTCCAATGCTATCGATTGTGCCGATAGGTGATGGTGGTGTTGGTGAAATTTTGAGCCGCGAGCGGGCGTGTTTCATACGTCGCAGCAAGTGCATCGAGCTGGACCGTGATAACATTTTTCTGTGTAGTGTGTTGCTAGACGAAGATTTTGCGATTTCGCTAAACGTCTGAAGCTTTCGGTTTTTGTCCATTACATATGTGGAGTATGGTTTGTTTTAAATATTTGGTTCCTCCAACGTTCCTTAGAACGTGTTTGTGTTTGATTTGGTTCCTATGTAAGTTTGTGAAATTCAAATATGATTTAGAAGATTCAATCGTCAACCATTTTCAGATACCGTTGAATGGAGTAAGCAACTCGTTGAATAATTGTTCGTTCTATTCTAAGTCGTAATTAATTATTCCTCTATTGAAAAAACTTTAGTCGTTGAGTCAGTGTGGCGTATGGGTCGGACCTATTCACCAGCTATTCTGCCGGAACAATCAACAACGATTCTCGACAGCTGTCTAAACTAACTGAGACGGTCAGATCAAAGTATGATCGGTTTTTTCATACGACCCTGCTTGCTTGCAAAAGATACCCAACCCGAGTGGCGCTCGGTATCGGACATCCCTTAAACATGCGCAACCGGCACGTTCGAGCATGATCGCACACGCACCATCAAACCATCACCCCCAAGCATGCTTGGCTCGTTCGTAGTTGTTTCGCATCCGTACTTGGCGCGCGCGCGCGCGTGGTGTTGTGACGGCGACGTCGTGCTCTTGACATCATCGCGAATATAGGCGAGTGGTGTTGGTGGTGGATCCCACCAGCACCTTAAATTATATGACTGGCGGCTCCGCTGCCCACTCGTGCGAGTGTGGTGGGGTGAGAAGTGCGATGGTGGCGAGCACTCGACCATAGATGGGCTGTTTTTTTGTTTTTTTGTTTGCTATTGTGGCTGTGTATTGGTGCACACAGCCCCCGGATCATCACAATCGTTATTAAGTCTAAGTCTCCCACGCGCACGGGGAGCGTACATTAACGAACAGGTTTCTCCCGTCAGTCGCTACTGCTAGTTCAATGCAGAGGCAAGCAGAGAGTCAGAGAGGAAGTGCTGCAAATCCGGATCTACACAGGGCAGTTGATCGATTCGAGATCAGTTAGAACCAGCAGGAAGTTACGCTTGATAAGACATCTTGTCGTTTCCTCATTGCAGTTTCATACATATTTAACTGTGAACGCGTTCCAAGTGTTGAATCAGTTTTGGACCGTTCCGTCGAGTGGTGTTGTGTTGTCGAATAAGTTAGATAAAGCGTTCTTCTGATGTGAGTAGTGGGGAATTCCCGAGATCTAATTTTACGACATCAAAGAGATTGTGAAGTGAAAATTCGAGCTGAAGCTGTTATTGTGACACGTTGCTGATTGCGTGTTACTAAGAAGCCTGTAACTTAAAACGGTTTGCGGTGTTTGCGATTCTATCATGATAAGAAAAACGAAGCATAAACGATTCAATGCTGAATGTGCAATCTAGCGAAGAATTATATTAGGCCAGTGCAGTGGAATGTTATAGCAATCGCAATTCTTTGATTGCTTTATTGTGCCAAGTGAAAAACGTGTGAATGATTTTCTGCGATTTTCTCACCATAACCGGCGGCAACAGCGTGAAGTGAACCATTAGAGTAAAAAAAAAAAAGAGTTTTTACTGTCGAACCGTGTGTTCTTTGCCAACAAGTCACCATAAGAGGGTAGCCGACATCTTCCTCCTTTACATGATTGACAGTAAGGGGCACCGTCCCAACGACACCGCCGTCAACATCATCATCACCATCAGCAGCACCGTCAACGCCAGTGTTCGGCCGTGGCCGCAGCGACAGCAGAGTTCTTCCCAGTCGACCGTACAGGTTGTTGCTACCAGTAGCGCTCGTCGCCGTTCTCGTTTTTCCGGTGGGTGGTGGAACGGTCGCTGTCCAAACGCCGTTGTTGTCCTTTCGTCCCGGGATCAGGACGCAGCCCTTCGTCGGCGAACCGTCCGTGCGCCGGAGGCATTCTTCAAGGAAAGCGTTACATGAGCCAGTGCTCGAACAACTCGTTGCGCGTCCTCTGCGATCGGAGGAGCCCCACCGAGGTGTGTTGATCGTACCCGATTTATAACATTTTGTTTGTTTTCTGTGCGTCGTGTCTCGTCGTACATTGTTTGCCCTTCACGCGTGACAAGTGTATTGTGGCGTCGATCGAATTGTTCTTTCACTGCTGTGCTGTCGAAAACAAACATTGCCCAGCTGCCACTACACTGTGGAAGGAAAGAGCGGAAACAAGTTAGGGTTTATAAGAAGAAAAGGACATGATCTTTTCCTCGTGAGCATTAACGTCGTGTGAGCGTGTTTTATCAACCCGTAAGTTTTCCATCGATTGTGTTTATGTCTTTATCGCAAAGTTCATTTTTGTGCCATCGCATTTAGTGTGCCATCGCGATTTATCGCTGGGTTACTTTACTCCATCTGCGCAATGCAGAATGTTTACACAATCTTGACGCTAAGAGTAGCACAGCAAGGCGTGTAGGTTACTCATCGCCAGGCCACAACCTAGAGGGGTTGTCTTATTTGCACCATTATCACCTTGTGACGTTAGAGGGAGGTTTTGTCATATTGCAGTTGATTTGAGCGCGAGTTATCTTTGTTGTGCGCGTGTACTTGTGTAAGTATTCTTCCATTTTGACACTCCAATGCCATCATCTATTAGCACAGGGGGATTTTTTTTCTAACGTATCTAAAGGCGTAAAAAATGATGAGGCGTTTTGTTTTTTGTCAGTTTCCGATCTTAAAACCAAAATGATTTTTGGAACAATTGAAAGGACACGTTTGTTATTCGGTTTCCGGTAAAAATCACAAATTTAAGCAACCATTGCTATTGGTTTTAACCTTATTAGACGCCAGTCGTCATTATCACGTCATTCACGAGTTGGACTGCCGGTGTGGACGGCAGAAAATAGACTGTACTGCGAAATATCGATCTGCTAGCAATTAGCAAACCTAGAACGCCATTTGAAATCCGTTTTGCGTATTCAAACGCAAAACAAGATCGCGAATGATCACGAAAGCAAACAAACGAAAACCCAGGGATTTCCGTTGTGGTTTTGTATCTGTTTGGTTCGCATTTGTTGCGTTTGTGCTGCGATCTATTTTCATGTTCCGCATCAGCGTTCGTGTTCATCCTCCCTCTCGCTTTCTCTCCCATTCGTTGGCTACAACGCACAAGCGCAAAGTACTGAACCACCGACACGGTCATCAAGTGCGCGAACCGCGTCAACGTCTCAGTATCACGTTTCACATCGTGCGGAATGAGAACGTACGATCGGGTGGTCAGTTCGGACCACATCGCCATCCCGCAAAGGTGACCTAGTAGTAATCCTCCTAGTCACTGCTGGGTGGAAAATAATGGAAACAACAACCCATCTCTTTTAGGTTGGGATGTTGGGCTGGGTTGATGTGTGCGTAGTACATTGACACTAGGATGGCGCACAATCGGCGGTGAAAAAGGGACTGAAAAAAGCCGACAGCATCCCACACTCGTCGGACGAACCGCGATCGGGCTGAGTTCGTGTTTGGGTTCTTTTTCGTTCTACATCGCACGACGAGTGGTGATCTTGTAACAGCTGAGAGCTATATTTACTTGCAAAAACGAACCACGGCACGGCTGGCCATTTGCTTGATTTAGTTTTTCACTGCGCTCTAGCGGAGGCATCAGGACTTGCTTAGCATTGAAGATGCGCAATAGCAATAATTGATGTTAGGGCAATATGAAAGACATTAAACTCTGGTATCTTTTTTCATGGCTTAGTAGAATGCTTTGACAGGTTATGTATGCCAGCTTACGATCGTTTACCTTCCCGATGATGCAATGTGGGTGGGTGTGTAGAAAAAAAAGATCACCAAACTGGCTTTTAATTCGTAAAAATGTAAGCTTCTTGAGCAATCTTTTGTTTTTACATCAATGATTGATTTATCCGACTGTTCTGGCGGAATTAAAGACGAAGCTTAACATAATATAGTTTATTTTGAAGTACATTTGAAAATCAGTTTTAATCTTTTTTATTATGCTTGCTTGAGTGATTTTTTACATGTTTTTACTGCTTTGTTCGTTTGTTTATCGTCCTTAAATTCAACGAGCTGCCCATCGATAAGACATTGAATTTAATAAATAACTCTCGACGATGTATGTAATGTAATTCCAATTTTAACTCGAAGGATTTCGCTATCCTTCACTTCCCTTAACGATCCACAATCATTCTGCTACTACTCATGAATGAATGAATATAAGCGTGCCCGGCAACGCACCGAGAAAGCAAAGCAAAGCTGATGACGAAAGCTTTCTCTCGGATGAATCACTGGCCACACGTAATCGTTTCGTCGTTTCTTTATGACCACATCTCGCGTTTTGCGATATCATCCGTACTTTGTAGGATTTTTATAGTACCTCACAGCGGAGCCAACTGTTCGACTAGCTTGACGGTCGACTTTGTAACGTGCGCATTGGAAGAACCACAGCCATTAGATAGCAGCAGGGTGAGCATGATAGATAACTTTATAGTCAGAGCGCAGATGCAAATACCTCCTGCTTCCATTAGCTGCCTAAGTTCCTCCGGGCGCCTAAGTTCCATCAACGTGTGTTGGATTTCCAAGTCCGGCCCGGCACGAACGAAAGTTGTGAGAAACAGCATGCGCGATTTCATGTAAAGTAAGCTTACTGCGGGAGTCTTGTTAGTGGTTCCGAGTGCATGAATTTTCACCGGGAACCAATTGCAACGTAGATATGCTGTACGCCTCTACGCCTACGTCGGAGAGAGTGAACTGTGTTTGGTGCTGGTGCGTGGGTGTTTTGGTTGCGCATTTACCGAGTGAAAATCGTCCACTGACGTCATGCACGGATTGTTGGTGATGAAAAACATTGTTGCATTCTGCAACCATCCACTCGCAGCGGTTCTTCGCTCCTACTGGTTTTGTCGATGATTTATTGTTCCCACTTGTGATGTAGCTTGTAGAATTTATCTCCGAAACCAGATGTGATTTTCGTCTGATTTTTGCAGCCAGCTTTTTTACAGCTATTTAAAGTAAATCCTTTATTTTCTAAAAGAAAATACTATGGTAGCACAGTTGTTTGGAATGTTAAGAAATCGCTTTTTTTAAAATAAAGTTAGTTGTGCTCATATATGATTGTTCGATTTCGTTTAATTATTTTTGAAAAATACCAGAAGATCGAATTCGCATTTTAACCAGTGGCAGCATCTTGAATGAAGGAATTCAAGGAATTAAATGCTCCTGAATGAAGATGTTGTTTGTGGTTGCGCCGTAGGTTTGATTCATTTTTTTTTCAAAACAACGGAATACAAACTCGTATGGACGCAATGTCCGTTTTTACAGCATCTTTTCCCAATGAACACATACTTCCAAATCATCGGCGAACTAGACTGGTTCAATATCATAGAGCATTGCTCACTTCTCGTTATGGAACAACAATCCTCCAGATTTTCACGTGTGTTTAAAATCTTAGTGTTTAAAAGTTGCGTTAAATTTCATTTGATTCATTTTGTGCCACTTTCCACTTCATTTTCGTCCTGCAATGTGCGAATAATTGAATGTACAAGGTGACGCACGACCCTCGCGAATGGGAGGGTGCTGCATTTGTAATTGGCTTCACGAGGGGAACCTCCGTTCCTTTCGTTTCACCAGACGAAACCATCGACAATATTCCACGTCAGGGGAGCAGAACAGCAGCCTGTTTTGTGCGGCATCTGTAAAGCGTCCTCTGGTATGTGGATGCACAATCTGTTATACGATTTGCGTCACTATCAGTGTGACAAAAAGAGAAAAAAATACTCCCCTACCCCTCTTTTCTGGAGCGGTGTTTGCGTTCAATACAGTATGTTAAACACAATGCCATGGTTGTTGTTGACTTTGCTTCGCGAGAACAGCTGAGACGGAATTGTGACTCTTACGCTATCGTTCGACAAATTCCGTGCAATTTGGCTTGTAGGTATATTGTTT
>JXXA01012564.1:0-14994 GCA_000956255.1 Anopheles punctulatus | reverse complement strand
AAGTTATAGTAATTCTTGTACCACCGGCGGCAACGAAGCTAAACCGCTCCAAAGTGCTTAACGATTCAAACAATCATTATGGAAATTTTAGGCTGTTTAACACGATCTATAACAGAAAAATACCGAAATAAAAACGCAACAACAACAGTTCGAACAGTTTGAAAGCCACCATATTTGTTTATGTTTAAAATACGATTTTTTAAAAGCTGTATTTGTGGTCCGAAACCAGCAATATCGTTGAAAGGTATGCAATACCCCCGTAATCGCTAGCGTAACTAAATTACCACCAATAGAAAACTCGACATGACTGGCAATGGGGCGTTCCCAAAAGTATAAGCGTCAGCTGATTCCTATCAGACATAATTGTACCCAACCATACCATCAACATCTTGTGGAGCTGCTGTTTATAGATACTGTAGGCATCCGAAAATTGCCCGCTCGAAGGCTCATAAATCGTCATAGCCATCAATGGGTGCACTTATTTTGCTTCCGAACAACGGCGCGTACTGATGCTTTTGCGGAATCAACTAATCAGCAAACTGGCACGTAGAGATAGCACGCTAGAAAATATGGATGACAGCACAAATTCAGCGTTGAACATGGCGCGTTGTGTGAGCCGATCGGATCAAAGCAATGGCTTGCATCGCCAGCAGCATCGTTTGTATCGCCGAATGCAGCGACAGAGGCCGAGGCCGGCTAGGGTACGGGAAATGATTATGATTCCTTTACTGCTCTGATATTTGCCACACTGATATCATGCCATAAAGGTATCAAGATTATCGCTATCATTTCGGGTGCTATCAGCGCTCTATATATGTGGGACACCTGTCAAGTGTGGTTTCTCCACACGAACTAGATACACGTCCGAGTCGGAATGTTACGTTTTACGCTGCTAACGTTCGCGCTGTGCGTTGCGCCTTGGGTGGCTGCAAATCGTAAGTTGACTCAGCTCCCCGAACAGGAATCGAAATCTCTCATTGTTGCGTCTTTCATTTAACATCCGCCTTGTAGCAACGGGGACCTCTGGAAATGATGGTGGCCGAATCGTTGGAGGATATGACGCCGTCGAGGGACAGTTCCCGTACCAGGTGTCCCTGAGGCGGCCACCAAACTTCCACTTCTGCGGTGGTTCCATCATCGGTCCGCGGTGGATTCTTTCGGCGGCACATTGCACAATCTCGATGGCACCGGAAAATCTAAACGTGTACGTAGGCAGCGTGAAGCTGGCGTCGGGCGGTGTCTACTATCCCACGATGCGAATTCAAAACCACCCACTGTACGATCCCAATACCATCGAGAATGACATCAGCGTGATACAAACGGTGGTTCCGATCGTGTTCAACGAGCACACGCAACCGATTGGACTGCCGGCGTCGTACTTGCTGTCCGCAACCGGAGCTACCATTTCCGGCTGGGGTCGATCAAATGTAAGTGTTTTGAACATGGCGCGTTGTGTGTCGCTGTGTTGTGACAAGTGAGTGACAACGAACGGAAATGAGAAACAAGATTGTTCTAACCGGTGATACACTGCTAATCAAAGTGCAGAAACAATTGTGAGACGATCCGGATGCCGGTAGGTGCAAAGGTTTCTTACAACCCAAAAGCGGTGATTCAAGATCTCGAAATTGCAAAACTTATAAAATGCTAATCCGGTTCCTTTAAGATTGTAAATCCATTTTCGTTTTTATAACTGTAAGTCTCCAACAGGGATCATGAAGTAACGTAGCTTGTGATGCAATTGTACAGTGTACTTCAATATGAACTTTGTCCTTTTTAGGATGTTTATTTGATGAAGGTCAATTCGTCGGATTGAATTTGGAATTACTTCTCCAGCATAACTACCTCTAAATGATTACAATAGTAACGAAACATTTCCAATTTGTTAGAAGAAGTGCACATTTGATGTGATAAAATATAGAATTTTGCAACCGACACGTTGGCAAAGCGGCAAAAAAAAAATCTAATATGCCCTTCAAGTTTATCTGTCGTGCTGTAATATCATTGACCCTTACAATATACAATGTCACTGTCATTGAGCATCATTAAAGACCTGATTTCTGTAAACTTCGTTCCAGACGATGGATAGTGGTCCGGCAGTGGTACCTGATAACCTTCAGTTCCTGACCGTGGACATACTCACGATGGAGGAATGCCGCGCGGAACGTCCGGGCTCGAACAACATATTCGACAGTGTGATTTGCGTCTCGAGTCCGAACGGTCAGGGTGCCTGCTCCGGTGATTCCGGTGGTCCGCTGGCATATGACGGTTTGGTGCACGGCATTGCTTCCTTCGTCCGCGTGCCCTGTGCCACCGCAGTTTCGGACGTGTATGAACGTGTCTATTCGCATCTGTCGTGGATTGCGTCGGTTACAGTGTAAAGTGTCGATCAATAAAAGAAGAATTTTAAATCAGGTCTCAAACGTTGCATCGCAAACTCCAAGCGAGCGATATTGAGTTTATTTATCCGAAAGAGCACAGCACATGCTTTCAGTGTTGCAATACGAAATGCAATGGAAATTAGAAATTCTTCGCATACCCTCCTCCACACCGTCAGGGCGAGAAGTGTACCCGGAGAGTGAAGCACACCCAATTTGGAGCGTTATTGCGTCTGACCATTTTTATGACATTTTCCACTCGCCCTCTTACTATATGACAAGCAGATGCTCGCCGAGTATTGATTGAATTTTTGTAAATTCACCATTTTCGTGTTCGCTTTCGTTACAGTGACGTTCGTCCTCAAAATGCCCCCAAGTCCTGGCCGAAGGACCAGCTCATGGTTCAGAAGTGAATACCCAACGTATCAGAGCGGCAAGGGGCCAAGCCGAGGGACATTCCAGTGGACGCAGGGTAGATCCTCAAGTCGGACCCAACACAAATCAGCCCTTTTCGTAATTGACAAAGGAATACGAGACTACGGTGCAGAACGCTGAACGTGGGCGTGACGAAAAGCAAACGGGCAAGAGATTCAATCTCCTCTGCAAAAGGAGAGGAAACACGTGCAACGGAGAAGGTAAGATTGAGCCCTCGCAAATACGCATTGATGGGACGGTTATCGGCCTACGTCAATCTATAAAAAGGTGCTGTAACCCCAACTGAAATGAATGCGATGAAGTATTTCAAACGCGTTCGGCACGACAGTGACAACATAAACTTCCGAGAACTTTCTGCTTAGGAAAGTGAGGGTAGCATTTTTGCAAGTACTGGGAGATTGAATGTTAATTTTAATAGAGTCCAGAATGTGAAACAGTAATGTCTGAAGTCTGTAATGTTAAACCAATGAAGTCTCCCTTGAGATCTCGTACCATCTGCACCTCCATTTCCTCCTCTGATGGGGTGGTAATTATCTGCAGATGCTCTAACCGAGACACGTTATGCTAATAATCCTATTTCGAACATTACTTGAAATGAGACACCTGTTGCCGCGAAGGAAATAATGGCGCCTATAACAATAATCGTCGATGTAATTGCAAAACAGTCGAGCACTATGAGCTAGAGCTAACTTTGCAGCTAGCAAAGTGTGTAATGTAAGATCAATAAAGCGTAACAACTTCCTACAGGTCGAAAGACAATAAGTTAGCAAAAAAAAGGATAAGCTTTCCTATGGGTCATTAAATATAATAGATTCAAAACCGAACAATGAGCGTTCGCGACCGTAATTGAACAACCCACTACACAAATCATCCGACGGCAAAAAGGCAATAAAAACTCGATTATAGAGTCTGGAAGGCAACGTGGAAAAGAAAATCTCTTTTTACCCTTCCCGCAATGATTAATGCGGTTGGAATGGCATATCAAAACGATTACGGACACTTACGGTTTGTGTCTAACGCTTTACCGCCCACCAATCATACCGGCAAGGACATCAACCAAATCCGATCTGGGCCAAAGCAGCAATCGGTGGCCATCTGGGGATTGGGTGGTCCGTTTCGTGCCATTGCTTCCGATTTGCCTTTCCATTCACCTCGTACGAATAATCGTACGAAAGAACATTGAGTAGGAATATTGGGCGACAAATATAAAGGAAATCGGTATAACTTAAAACTTGAATTTAATAATAGCTTAGATAACAAATTCTCAGATTTGAGAGATCATGCAATGATCGTTTTTATTTCTTGGATTCTTTAGATTTTGTTTAGTAAAAAACAAATATTTAAATTTTCATTGTTATGAGAAAATAATTACAATATTCTGAGGGCAATAACACAGAGCTCTCTTCATAAAAGATTGATTTAAAGAACATTTGCATGCAACCTAAGATGATTTTATATTTTCTTACTCAAAAAAACTGACACTTTTTAAATAAAAAAAATTATGATTTCTTTTAAAATTTCTTACTATTTGAAATCCCACTTGCTGTGGCAAGAAATAAAAACTCAACCCAGATCAACGTGATGGAAATTATGGATAAGAGATGAGCAGCAGGATGAAGTATACACTCGAATCCTACTAAATCCTTTCACGCTTTCGTTTTATTTTTGTTCTCCACTACTCGCCCCACCAACTCAGCTCATCTTTCTGGGCATGAATTTGATTGATATCCTTACGCTCCTTACGTCAATGAACGCAGAGACAAGTTACGTCGACGACTATCGGCAGTGAGTAACGACTGACAGGCAGAAGAACGCACGAGAAAAAGGGCAATCGAAGACCGTATGAAGCTCGCCGTAGATCGAATCGAAAAAGTTGAAATGAATCACTAATGGCTTTATAGTGGAAACTTTATTTTCTCCTTTGCGCCGGCTGTGCTATGTTCACCACTTCCCATCGGAATGGATTCGATGGAAAGCGCTTTTCTTATAACGTCAGAAGAGATGGGCGAAAAAATCCCTGTAGGAAATCTCTTCAATCAACGGGCACTTTTTTAGAAAAACAGCCTGTCTCTACTAGGGCACCGCAGAAACGTGAATTCAAAAGCAGAACTTTGTAAGTGACGAAAAGGATGCGAAGCAAACTATCGGGATCAGGCGTTCTGAAAAAGGTGGAAGGAAAAAGGTTGCCCTTTCATAAGGTGCATGCGAAGGGAGCACAAGGAAAACTATCAACTGCAGACGAAATATGCTCGCCGGAAAATCTTTACCATTTTTCGCTACACTAGATGCTTTGTGTTGCCACTTTGCCATTCTGCATCTTCGTATGCGCAGGCACGGTTCGGTGTGGGTTTTCTTGGCCACACTTCACGAACGAATCGTCCTTATCGACAGGACGATTTGCGCAAAACCTTTTGCGGTGATGTGTTGATGGTGAGAGTTTAAATCCAGCATCCTAGTGTTCTATCGACATAGCGACTTCGATCCAGTCACCCACACATACAAAGCTTTTCCTCCAATCGGATGCGGTAAAATCAGCAACGGAAATTGTTTACAGCTCGTTCGCAACAAAAAACACTCCGCACATGTCCCGTGTCCTGAGTAGAAACCCGACACGGCGGCGCACGTTAATATTGTAATATGAAACGACTACGAACATGGGCACATTAATGCTTGAGTGAGCCGTAACGTCACTGGGAAATGTGCTTCCCGAAACAGAAAGGTCACAGCCCCAACTGTGCAAGCGTCGGAAGCCGGAAGGATGTCAGATGGAACTCTGCACATACGAATGCGGGTTTCGGATGTTGAATATTTTCCAACCCAAAGCAGTGAAAGATTAGTGCGCTGTATCGAACTCGTGTAGAAAGGAACTTTTACGGTTCTGCCTCGTCTGCGTTGGTGGAGCGGGAGTTTTTCTTCGAAAAAGCATTTTTCCTTTGAAAAGTTCACCTAGACTACCGGACAGATTATGTATCGGATTAGCTTTTCACGTGAATACTCTCGAGCGCATCGTACTCAAGCTTAATTTTATGAAATTTAGCAAGGCTTCGTTGCTACTGACACAGAGAAAATTGAAATTTGGGTATGTTTAACATTTTTAATTAAGCTTTAAGCTGTATTGGTCTAGAGTGGTTGATGTAACATTTTTATGTTCTTTGTTATTGAATTTTTTAATTTAAATTTGATTAAAAAACTCTAACTATCCAAAACATCTGTGACCTTTACAAAACGCTCAGAAAATGTAAAATGTTTAAAAAATTGTATGTTGTCAACGTCTAGGCTTTTAAAGCTTTTATTTGGAACACATTTTAGGCTTCCTTAATGAACCATCAATGCAAACAGACGAGGATTTGTTTTGACGAGGAATGGCAAGTTACTTCCGAACTCTTGAGCCCCGTAATTGAGGAAAACATTATCAGAAACTTGATGAAAAGCATAACAGAGTGCTTAGAGCTTTAACCGTATTTAGTGCGCTTCCCAAAATAAACTTCTTGTCGAAAAAAGTGCGACACTTAAGCGTCAAAACCCCCGTCAACCCTTCAACGCTTCCCGTCCGTCTTGAGGTGCTGCGATCCACCACACCGAAAAGCAAACATCAAGCCTAATTAACAAGTCCATTAACATAATCCAAACCCAAACAGGATATCCCAACCTCCTGCTCGACGGTTTTCCCTCGACGCGATGCAAACGGGAGGAAGGATTGTAAAATAACTTGTTTTGTTTTGTTTTGTTTTAATATCAAATTACCTGTACAATGCAACAACCGATCTTTGTACAAAGTTGGCTCGTTTATGTAAGCTTTTGTTGAACTATCAATCGGTTTTTCTGTCTACTTTATAGTAAATAGGTACTAATTAGCTGGAAATCATTCGTGAAAATTATCTCCATTTGATGTCCTGCAACGAAAACACGACCGTTGAGCATCGCGTTTAGCATTGAAACCTCTATTTCGTTCGCCACTGTCGCGGACAGCAACAGTACCAATAGCACTGCAAATTTGGTGTATTCTAAACTCCATAACCGAAGTAATGGTTATTGTTGGGTCACACCGATATTGGATGCAAATTTTCCCGTTATGGGCAGACAATGTACCGAACCGATGGGTCCATCGCTATCTTACGTATATCCCTTTTTGCCTGAACCTATTGGATGCTCGTGGGATGATGTTGTGTAATAGAGACAGATTAAATGAAAGCGTGAACTTATGCTCGATTAAAAAATGGTAAATGGGTAGTTAAACTACATGTACAAACATGTCTCATGACTATCAATAAAAAGGTTTATTTACGCTCAGATTCATTCAGACATAGAGCGCGGCGAAATGTAACATGAGATAAGATAACTCTCACCACAACACGTTGCCACAATCGTGATTTCATCGTGCAAATGTGATCGTGATTTCAAGGCGTCAAGAAGCGCAGAAAACTTTACACCACATTATGCCATAAGAAAGGGTCTTGCACAGGCACTAATAACCCTGCCTTGCTGCTTACTCGTCGGGAAGGTCGCTAACTCTATCGAAAGAGAGTACGTTCTTACCATGTCAATGCATACACTGCCGCTGGAAGAAAGTTTTCTAAGCCACGAAATCCTTGGGCTACGTGCTACTAGCTTTATTAGGATTGCACCACCCACACAAACTTTGTCCGCAGTGGCAAATCTCAACCACAGTGAAAGGTAACAATTTATTTTATTTACAACCATTTTAAACGCTGATAGTTGCAGCGATAGTCGATTGCAAGTAATTAACATTGTTATTTTGAGAATTATGTAGTGATAATTGGTCTGCTCAAGGATAATAGGAACATTTTTAGTGTTCGTGTACTTACACATATGTTCTCCATAGCTGTGCGTATATAGCAGTATATAGCTGTGCTCCGTAGCAGGGCAATATCTTGTAATGCTACAAAAACTTCAATTTATGCTGGATTTTATTCGTTTTTTTATCAACGTAGTAAAACAGCGATAAAAAATCATTGAAAATAAATTATTCGATTTTTAACTCTCCGAGTAGAATAGATACAACAGACTCACAAATTTTATTAACCAATGCTAGTAATAATGTTTTATGTGTTAGTATTTGTTTTTTTCTTCTTAGTTATCGTTATTGTTCAGATTGCTAGGGTTTAACGAAGACTTGTTCTCATTTCTACTTAAATGATTTTCAGCTCCATCACTCGTCAGTGTTATATCATAATCGTCACGCACACAGTTCCTGCCTAAGCTGTATTTCTTCTATGAAGGAGGAGAATTTGTATCATTTTTCTACATGAATTTGTCGTTATGATTTTTATGATGATAAAACGATGAATAACGCATACGCAGCTTGAGCGAAGCTCAACCCAGTCAATAAATCGAACTTGAAACGTGTATCAAATGTTAATGCCGTAAGCTGCGTTACATCTTACTCCAACACGCACATTGTTGGTAGGGGTCGCGAAGAAATAATTACATCATATATTATTAAATGCCTTCCCCGTAGGTACAAGACCGCTTACTAGACATACTGTTCACAGTATAAAGCGAGGCAGCTAAATTTAACGAGCCTCGCGTAGCGTTGCTTCACATGAGATGAGAAATTATATTCTCTTCTCCCTTATTTGCTACCAACAGCGATCGTTGTGATTGGAGAGATAATATCAAACAATACCAAACAGTGGATGATGTGGATGGAATCTGTCAGCAGGATGGGAAACAATGGAGTCATTAGAGTGCAAATTGAAAAGGAAGTAAGCCGACAATCTGCAGCAGTGTTTCGTTTTTGCTTCCAAAGCGGAAGACCCGAGCAGGGAGCTGATGGGATATAACTTAACGCAGAGCGTAAGGAGAGCAGAATTAAATTATGGGCATGCTATTTTATTGCAATTCGTTTCACGCGACCCACATCCCGTTCCAGACGCAGCATAGCTTCGCGTTCTGATGAATTTTATATTGCATTATACAATATGCATTGTAACTAGAGACAGGGTAATTTACATTCATTTCTGACATATTCGAAGTTCTTGAATGTAGGGCGATCCAAGGAATACAACAATAATAATGTTTATAAGGATTTATAATGTTATTAAAGTTTGTCCTTTGACATAGGATACGGTATCCAGGCAAATTTAAAGTGGCAAGACAAAGACACCTAACGTCAAATAAAACTGGAAATCAATAAATTTAAAAACAAATTTATCTAAAAACCTTTCCACTATCGCCTGAATATCTGCTGGCAATATATCAACCCCTTTAGGAAAAGGAATAAAATCAAACATCATCAATCAATTGGTGATACGAAACCTTGCCCAACAACCGGCCATTCAATTGATCTTTCTTTTGACGTCCATTTTAATAATTGATCAAATAAAAACAAAGTAAAAAAAAAATATTGATCAAGCTACACTTTAAACTTGGCCGCACCAAAAAGTTACAGGAAGATGAAAAATTGCCGACACAGAAATGCATTTTTTTTACTTTTCCCTCGTCCGGTTTCGTTTGCATTTTTCATATGCCATACAATTTCAGTGCGATGAAAATAAAACAACGATCAGCACTTTGCAGTCAGTTTCTGTGCCAGCCAAACCGTGCCGATAGCTCGCTGCTAGAAATGGATGCAAACAAAAAGCTCAAAGTCATAAAAAGTGACGGTTTAACTGAAGCACCCAGTTGGAAGCGCACTTGTTTGGGGGTGAGTGTGCACACACAAAAAAAACCTCCACGATCCTTTTCATTGCATTGCCGCCTTGCTCGAACACTTTCCAACAATCGCACCGAGTAAAATGCATAGCTGAACGATTTGGGTCTTTCGAAGCGAGCCCGGTCTGTTTTAAGCACCGAACGCAAGCTAGCAACAACGAACGGAACGGAAAGCCATTTTTCAACTGCCAACTGAATCGCGTCGATGGATGCAAGATTTATCCGAGGAAAGTTCAACCTCGAGCACCCGTTGAACGCAGGATGACGACGGGTTAGGTCGAATTCCGCAAACGGATGCCTCACTAGAACCAGCGTCAAGATGCTCCGGTTCGAGTGCGGCTACCGTGAAGGTTGAGGGCAACGGTGAAGCAGCACCTAAAACCCAATCAATCACTCGAATGGACAAGCGATGTCGGTGGCCGTTAAGAATTGGAACGTCTGACAGAACGGCTTACGGATGTGGTTGCCCGTTAGGTTGGGAAGTAACCGGAACCGGGGACACCTGCCGGATCTGCCAATTTAGAAAAGCACCTGTTCCGGTTCCCATCATCAACGCTAGCCCATGGGGCGGTCGGTTGCGTGAACGGAACGTCCACATCAGCCGGCTGGTGGACAAACAAACAAACAGCTAGCTTCCTGGAGCAACCAGCTGCAGCTCATCGCATGTAGAAGTGTTCACTTCGTAACGCATATGTTTGCTTTGCGACGCACCTTTAAGGGAGGTTGTTTGAGTGCAGTTACAGTACATAGCTTCTGTTTTAATTATAAATGTCGAACTAGAGATGGCTGGTTAAGTCATTCTTTGGCATACAACTATTTAATTTTAATTTTTCGTTTTTAAGCTTTTAACTCGCATTAGCAAGCTATGTTGTTAGTATTTTTTCAAATATTTGCATTTCATTTGATTTTGATGATGTATTGTAATTTACCATCGATTCGATTTGTTTTTAATTAACTGCCGAAATAATAGACAACGACAACCACTTTAATCAACGCTTCAAATGGAAGTTGCAGCCAAGAAAAATTACAAACTATTTCTTTATCGATGTTAAAACTTCTCCCATAAGAACGAGGTAACTATGTATCACACAGTATCAGGCAGTTGCAACTTTGTGCTACGTTCACACGTATACCTTTCATCGTTACTCGTTTCCCCTTATCTTCGTCGTTCTGGGCTAATGATGGTAAGATATTGTACACTTTATGGTTCACTGCACTCTCACCACTTAGGATCACCTCCACTCCAGAGATTTCTTGTGAGGGATCAAACACACAAAAACCTCTCACGTATCGCTCCAGGAAAGCGATGTCAGCAAAGTTTGCCTGCTCCACTGTAGCCTCTGCCGACGTTCACTTCGAGACTTCGGGATTTTTACGACAATGTAGTGTGTGTGTGTATGTGTTTGTGTGTGTGTGTGTGTGTGTGTGTGTATGTGTGTTTTCTTAAAGTGTTATGCAATGTGACTTCAAGTGCAGGAGTGACTTTGCTCCCGCCTTCCGACCTCTCGTCGAGGAAATGAATTCATATGAACTCAACCGAAGGATGGATGTACATCAGCTGCACGACTTCGATTTAGAAAGCAATAGCTTTGCATCCATACATGAGCCATACGATGGTGGTTTTGAAGATGGATGCAACTAAATATGTATCTATAGGAGCTTTCCGTGCCAAGAGAACACTGCATGTCGAGAAAGCAAAAAATACTGATGGTGACGGTCAATTAGCCCACTTCCGAGTGCTGTTAGGAAACCCATTTTAGAGTTTTTCAATCGACTGTCACGCTTATGTACAGAGATTCATCTCTCACATACCAAAAGTACCACGGCTCATGACATAACACTCAGAGGAGGAGAGTTCAAACGAAAGTACTACTATGTTGTAACAATTTTCACGTTTGTTCACGAAGGTTTTTTTGATTTAGATAGGGGTTAATCTTTAATGCAGGAATCCTTCAGCCTAATGGCGAGTGGATTAATTCCTGTTTCTTATATTTTGAGTGCTAAACCTGCGTAGATTTGCATTGATTGTTTTGTGGCACTCTGTCTTGCATGGATAATAATAAATATGGATTTGAAGAGGTAGACAATTTTGATTACAAGAAAGGACAAAATAAATGAAATAATACCAGAATACGAATAATTTGATGGCAAACTTGTCCATCATGCATTACATGCCCTACGTACAAAAATACACAAAAGAAACTAATGCAACGAGAGTAGCACTTAATGTTATACTTTGATGAAAGACGATAAAGCATAAAAGCTTAATTGCTGGGCATAAAACGGAACCATCTTCAATCTGGCGTCCACTTACAGCAAACCACTCGTCTAGCTTCTGTAGTCGGGGTACTTTTTTCTACCTTCTCATTTTAACGATCAATTGCATTTTCATCTTGTGCCCTCCCTACGCTACGTTCTAGCAACGTTTAACATTTGCTCTGATTGGAAAGTTTTATGCTAGCCCTCCGTTCCGTTTGCATGTGAAGCAGTCAATCTGGCGTAAGTTATGTTGTGCTGCCAACATTGAACAATAAGATACGCTCAATAAAATGTGAAACTGAAACACAATGCGGAATTGCGTAGGGAAAATTATGTGCTCCGCACGAACAGCTGCGGAATTTAAAGGGGAATTTTAAACAAAGGGTACATTCTTTCGTTGGTCCAGTTGAACTACACACCACGCGTGTTACGAAATGAAGGCATTAGAATGCGCCTGCACTCTCCCACCATCACCGGTGCATGTGGTGAACATTTTACAACAATTTACGACTGTCACCCTCCAGGTGTTTCTCTCTGGGACTGGAAACTCTTCGTTAGTAACTGTTACACATTAATTTTCAGCGTTGCACACGCGTCAGAAGCGATGTATGGTACCGGCGAGCCCAGGCGGCGACACACTTATCTGACAGCTACATCCATCACTCCAGTCCTAGTTCACGCGGGAATTCGCTCGAATTGTTCTTTTCTCACTGGTAGCATAAGCCTCGAATGTAACGAACCCAACGAAAGCCAGATTCTCGTTCGCAGATGGCCTAGATAGATGTAGATCGTTTGAAAGCATGCTAAATACTTCGACCGGTTTTACTTACGCCATCGACAGACGCCTGTGTCCCAGCGTTGACGGCGCTGACGCCAAAGGCTACCGTCACAGGGTGTTAAGTCCTTTTCACGAGCCAACCAACAACAAACTCAAATTATTACACCGGCATCAACTCCTTTCAATCGTTTTGATTTCTGAAACTATATAGTGGAAAAGTTTCCTACTTCTTCTCTGATCCCAGCCGAACTGTGTTTGGAACAAAGAGGTTGCATGAATGAAAGTAAAGGTTGCGTGCGTGCTACGCTTTAAATGGCTTAATCAATATTCGGCAAGCGTTTTGCCCGAGTGCTTTTGTTCACCGTTTGAAAGAAAGCAGGATAAATTGGCTCTGAAAAGATGAAGATGCTTAAATAGAAAAAGGTATAACAAAATACCAAACTTTGTTTTTTTAAGGATCGTTAAGGTTATCAGCAAATTTCTCCAGAAAACAATAAATAATGGATTGAAAAGCTTTGAATGGAATTTTCGAAAGCTTTAAAAAAAATAAAATAAAAACAACATTCAATCACACTAAAATAAGTTTGCGAAGATGCTTAATTTTACAACCATTTTCCGCTTGAGCAAACATACGGAAAAGCCGGCACGTGGCTCGCTAATCTCCGGAGAAAAGCATATGATTCTTGTTTTTCGTACCGGTTTCCCCACAAATCCTTTCGGCTGCTCGGCGGAAATGCGCGATGCGAAGTGATGATTTTATGTATGCAAAAACCGAATCTTGCCGTTTTTGTGACGATGCGCCACGCGTAAATTATGCATGCAATAACGGAATCCAGCCGTTACGCACATCGCGCTCTGCTCCGTTTACATATTCATGATCGCGAACTACCATCGTCCGTACCTGTTGAGATTGTGAAGCTAAAGTATGCTGTTGTTCGAAATAAATAACGTGTGCAATAATGTTAAAGTGTGATCGCTCGGAGTGATCGGTTTGGAGTGTAAATTATTTTTAAGTTAAGTTTATAATTTGGAACTGTGTGCCAGCATATGGAACGAGGTTGTAGCTACAACAAAAGCATTTAACGCACAAAATCCGTCAAAGGAATTTCCCGAAATATTCTTCCGAGTTACATCGTGATACTGTAGACCGATTCATGAGTTGCGTGTATGCCTGATGGTGTGCTACAACCGTTCTGGTTTCTCTTTTCCCTAGAAACGATTCAACAAACTTCAATCACATTCCATTTCCGTGATACCACCGGCAAAAACGAATTCCTATTCAAATAACAACGTCTGTGTGCACACCCATTTTGTTAATTACATTTCATCCCAACCTTCATGTCACCGGGCTGCTTTGGTTTGATTTCTTGTAAGATAATCAAACCGAACGATGCACGTAACGCTAAAGTCTATCTTCCACAATGTTGAAGACTGGGACCAGCAAAACAAAAATGGCATTGCAAATTCTGATGCCTCGTCGTTTCTACTGTTCAAGTTACACAACGTAAATCACTTCCCGGCAAGGCATACACGGATTCGCTCACAACTCGTTTCAGAAAGAAAATTAAAATTGCATAATCTAAATTCCATTTGCCCTGAAATGCACGATCGGTAAAGCGTTTCCCTCATGAAATTGCTACCGCACCATGGAAGCCTGCAGAGAAGTAGGAGTGAAAATTGTTATATTTTGACAGCACACAAAACAGGAGGAGGGTAGACGAAGCAGGTACTGGTTTTTGTTCCCATTTCGCAACAATAACCATTTGCCTATACTGCGCCACGTCAACCGGTCCTACAAGCGCCAATCAAGTAATGCACACTTTACGCCTCTCCGAATCCTTTGACCGGCTTGCGTGACCGGATAACATTACAACAAGGCTCGCCCCGATTTCCTTCTCGGCCAACGGACACACAGCACGATCCAGCTATGTACACCTTCACTGCTACTCCACCGAAATCATAGCAATCACCGAGCGTTGCTAGGTCTCCGTGCAAATAACCCGGAAAAGGCACCAGAAGTAACAACTTAGCGGTAAACAAGGTGTGCAACTCGGGTGCAGTTTCGTGCATGTGATGCAAAATCACATCCTGGAACTTAGTTCAGCTGGCTTTATTTGTTGTTCGTTTCCGGTAGCGCCTAATTTTGGGGGATAAGGTGCTATGCTTTGCCTTGAATGGATTTCTTACGTAGATACGTTTTTAGGTCAGTTGGAGCCCTGCTGTTTATTTGATCAAATATTGCTCAGCCAGTCACTTCAGCAGAACTTTTTTTTGTGTGTTGCTTAGACATTTGCGTGCAACAGTAACAAATAAGTTGAATTGAAGATAGCTAGAAAATTGGTTCAATTTTAATCGCTCAAACGAAACGAAATTACGGCACAAATGAAAAGAAATTGGAATTACTTTTCTACCAATTCCTTACCATGTGTTTTTGCTGTGCGACTAAGGAATATTTATTTGATCACACGGTAT
>JXXA01012561.1:0-10597 GCA_000956255.1 Anopheles punctulatus | reverse complement strand
TATCTACAGCGATCAACATTAAAGTTGCAAATAATTTTCAGTGATAGACAACGCGACGTATGGTTTAAACATTAATTATGATGGGCATTTGATCGTTATAATATTTACTTTTTGCTATCATGATAGTGTAAACGTGTCAATTCTAATTCACGTCTCTTTTCACAAACTTCAATCTCATTCAGGTCGTCCATCAACCATCCGCGAATATCGTCTGGCGGTGGTGGTAGCAGTTGGTATAATAGCGGAACCAACAGCAACGACAATAGCCCAACATCGATCTCACAGACCTCCTCCTATCAACATCCATCCGGCTCGATAGCACCCGCACAGCTCTCGGACAGTGGAGGAGGAGGAATCGGGCAGGGACAACATAATAATACCGCTGGCAGTGTAAACAACCTTCAAAACAATAATAACAACAACAGCTACGATGGATATGCTGTGAAGAAAAAGGCGCAACAATCACTCCCGACGACTCATCGATCTGGTACCGAGGCGGATTCACCCAACGATCTGCACCTCCATCATCATCTCCACCACAGCAGCAGCAACAACAATCACCTACACAACTCCCACCAGCAACAACAGCAACAGCATCACCACCATCACCACCATCATCACCACCACAATCAAACTTTGGTGCGACATTCGTCTCCGGTGTTGACCAATTCGGTATCGCACGGTAACCATTATCACCATCATACGGCGGGACGAATTGGCAGCGGTGACCGCGTGCATCATCACCAGCAGCCACATCATCAGCAGCAACACCGACGCCATCGATCTGCATCCCGATCGCGATCACGTTCACCCAGCAGTAGCTCGTCCTCTTGCTCCTCGTCGACACAAAGCAGTGGCGGGAGCGGGATTCCGAGTCAAACTGGCGACGCTGGCACGACGACGAACTTGTCTGGACGTAGTGGAGGCAGCGGCAGAGGTAACGATAGCGGCAGCAGTGCCGGTGGAGGATTACTGTCTTCGTTGCCGTCGCCCTATGGCCGCAGCGATGCTGCTGCACTCTGCGCGTCTTCCCCATCAGCAACATCAGCAGCTGCTACAGTAGGAGGCAGCGGAAGGACTCTGCTACAGTCTGCTATCTCCACAGCAGCAGCAGTCGCAGCAGCAGCATCCGCGGCAACTGCATCGCTAGAAACGCTTATCGGAAGCAGCAACAGCACCAGCACCAGCACCAGCAGCGGCTGTGGCGACGGCTTGGGCGGTGGTAACGCTAATAATGCAGCTAACGGTTCGGGCAACCAAGGTAGCAGTAGCAGCAGCAGTTCCAGCAGCAGCAGCAGCAGTAGTAGTAGCAGCAGCGGCACCAACAGTGTCAGACACGGTTGCAGTGGTACGTTCGTCGGTGGTGGTGGAGGAGGAGGAGGATACAGTAGCGTCACAACGACGTCGTCGACCGCTGGTGGAGCAGCAGCATCGGCAGGGGCCCCGCGAGTAGCGGTGGCGTCGGCGGCGGTGGTGGAGCAGGAGTGGTGGGTGGTGGAGGAACAGCAGTACTCAGCAACGGCGGCACTACAAGCCTGATCAACTGCCACTCGGACGACAACCGTCCGTTGGCGATCTGCGTGCGCAATCTGCCAGCCCGTTCGTCCGATACCTCGCTCAAGGATGGCTTGTTTCATGAGTACAAGAAGCACGGCAAAGTGACGTGGGTGAAAGTGGTCGGCCAGAGCACCGACCGGTACGCGCTCGTCTGCTTCAAGAAGCCGGAGGATGTCGACAAGGCTCTGGAGGTATCACACGATAAGCTGTTCTTCGGCTGCAAGATAGAGGTGGCACCTTACGCGGGCTACTACGACGTGGACGACAACGAATTCCGACCGTACGAGGCGGAGCTGGACGAGTACCATCCGAAGTCGACGAGAACGCTGTTCGTCGGCAATCTCGAGAAGGACATTACCGGGAGTGATTTGCGCAAGCATTTCGAGTGTTTCGGTGAGATCATTGAGATAGACATCAAGAAGCAGGGTGTGAGCGCGTACGCGTTCTGTCAATATTCGGACATAGTGAGTGTAGTGAAAGCGATACGGAAAATGGACGGTGAGCACCTCGGCAGCAATCGCATCAAGCTCGGGTTCGGTAAATCGATGCCCACGAACTGCGTTTGGCTGGACGGGGTATCGGATAGTGCAAGCGAGAACTATCTGGCGGCGCAGTTCAACCATTTCGGAACGGTGTCGCAAGTGCGTGTCGATCGCGAGCGTAAGCTAGCGCTCATCTACTACGAGCAGGTGCAGCAGGCACAGGCGGCAGTGAAAGAGATGCGCGGCGTGATGCTGCGCGGCCGCAAGTTGCAGGTGGACTTTGCGTCACGCGAGTGTCAGGAGGCGTTTTACGATAAGCTAGATAAGCAACAGTCCGGCGGCGGTAGCAACAGCATATCGTCGTCGTTCGGATCGCCCCGCTTTGGTGGCGTTACAGGAATCGCGGGAGGTGGCGCTAGTAATAGTGGTAGCAATAGTGTTAGTGGTACTGTAAGTAATAGCAATAGCACCGGTGGCGCCAACAGTGCTAACACAAACAGCGGCGGTGGCAGTGGTAGCACCAGCAATAGTAGCTCGAATCGCAATCGGTCTGGCTCATCGTTTAGTCGACCGAGTAATCCGCTCAGCAGTGGAAACCGTGGAGCAGGATTCGGAGCTTGTGATTCGGGGTCCGGTGTAAATACGAGCGTCGTCGGTGGCGCTGCTTCGCCCCGCGTAGACCCGCTTACACTAGGGTCGTCGTCGTCCTCGTCGTCGGCGACGGCGATCGCATCTTCTGCCGCCGCGGTTGGTGGAGGCGCCAGTGGTGTTAGTTCACGGGGCGGTAGCATTGGGTCCGGCGCGTGTGCTGGTGGTGGCTCCTTATCATCATCACGATCGAGAGTACGATATTCGAGCGAAGACTACTATTCGGAAGGCGGTGGTACTGGCGCTGGCGATCGGAGGTTTCGTAGTTACGACGAGTACAGCCAAGGATCGGGTGCTAGCTCTACGCACGAGGACGAAAGGTACGATCATCATGACCACAACAATGGTGGTAGCAGCAGCACTAACAACGCAGGTGGTAGTAGCGGCGGCCTTGCTGCACCCAGTGGATCTGCGAACTGTGGCTATGCGCGCAACAGCAGTCTGACCGATCGATTGTCCGGCGGAAGCCTTCATCATCCCCATCACCATAACCCGCCGTCCTCCGATTCACCACCGTCCTCGGCCGTATTGTTGCCCGGTAGTAGCAGCACTTTGGGAGGAAGTTTGTCATCCTCGATACAATCCCGCCTGGGTGGTGATGTTGATATGTCGTCATCGTCAACCGGAAGTAGTTTACGAAAACGTAGCGAAAAAGGCACCGGTAAGTACAACAGTAATCCTTTCGCGTTTGCCGTCCTATCATGGTTTGACTTGACGTTTAACGTGTTCCATTTTTGTTTGTTTGTTTTTGTCGATGCACTTGCAGGTGGCGACAGTAGCAACATGCGCTACCTGCAGAAAGAGCGTGTACATATACTAGAACAGCTAGAAGAATGCCCGTCCAGTGGTGATGAGTTGGTTAGTCCGAAGAAGCGTATCAAATACAATTCCGACGGACACCATCATCACCACCATCACCACCACGGCCACCACGGAGGCAGTGACTCCGATCGTGATCGTGATCACCGTGAGCACCGTGATCTTCGTGATCCCTCGCCCGGAATGTCGGGAGCAGTAACGGGTAGCAGTGGTGGCGTCGTCGTTGTTGGAAGTGGAACTCCGAGTGGTCCATCAACTACCGTCAACAGCAACAGCAGTAGTAGCGTGAACAGCAACATGCATCACTACAGCAACCACCACCTCCATCACCATCACCACCACCACAGCAACAGTGATAATAGCGGAGGAGGAGGAGGTGTATCCTCGATCAGTGGAATTCAGTCATCATCCGCACTAACGCATCGGAAATCGATGGAAGTGCGTCGATTGTCCGAGTGTAATCTGCAGGCATCGAAGCAATCATCTTCGTCATCGATGATTGGCTCTGGTGGAGGAGCAGGTGGTGGTGGTGGTGGAAGCAGCCATAGTAGGAGACCGTCCACTGAGAGTACATCTTTGCACCAGCGTCACGGTAGCAACAGTAGCAGCAGCAGCAGCAGCATCAGTGCTTCCATTTCTCAACAATCACACCTGGATGGCAGCAGTAGTAGCAACAATCACTCGCTCTACTCGCATCATCTTAGCAAACGGCGAAAAATGATTGCCGAAGCTGGTGGTGGTAGTGGCAATGGGAGTGGTAGCAGCATGCAGACGCTATCGTCCGGGACAGCGGCAAACAATGTGGCCAGTAACAGTGGTGGAGCAACGGGTGGAACTAGCAGCAATTCCAGTGGCGGTGGAGCATCATCGACGGGAGGAGGAGGAGGAAGTGGGGCAAACAGCAGCTTGTCGACGTCGAACGAACAGCACCATTCGTCGCGAGGTCGAGGCCATCAGTTACACTCGATACATTCTCATGAGGCTAGCGGTGGAGAAAGTGCGGACGGTTCCCGTCCAGGAACGCCACTATGTGATGAGCGACCGGAAAACCTACTGCTACCAAGCGAACCACGCCGTATACCGACGGGGCGATCGTACAATCAGGAGCCGCTAGTACTGCCACTACCTCGATTTGCGGTGCAGGTGTTTCAACAGAATCGGCTCAATGCTTTGCAGCAGCAATCTACTGTTGTGACACCGGTGACGCCCACTGGCACGTCAACGGGTGCATCGACAACGAACGCCAGTGGAGCGAGCTCATCCTCATCTTCCTCGTCATCCTCGTCATCATCTACCACCGAACGGCAGCAGACGGCGGCGGGAAGTTCTACTGCTGGAACTACGCTCTTGACAGGATCATCCTCGTCATTGTCTGCAGCAGGTGTGATGGGAAGTACAGCCCAAAGTCACACGTCGTCACTTGCGTCCAATTCTAGTCTGCAGAGCAGCAACAATGCCCTGTGTAGCCCACCGCCCAGCACCGGTAACGCGTTGTCGTCCAAATCGCTAGCAGCAGCTTCCAGTGCATCAACAACAATCCCTTCGGGTGGTGGTAGCAGTTTTGCACTGATTGGTAGCGGCGGTAGCACATTGTTGCTGGATGTGGCGAATGAAATGGTTCCGGCTAGTCCTCCACCACGTGCTCCCTCTGTCAGCTCGACCTCCAGCGATTCGAGCGATCTTGGGCTTTCGCTTGATGAGCGCATCAAAACGCTGGATGAGAAGTTCGAAAAATGGTCCGGCAGCACCCAGGCCGCCTCGGTCAGCCGGTTAGCAGTGGGTGGAAGTGCTGGCGGTGGAAACAGCAGCACTGTTATGAACAGTGCCGGAAGTGGCAGCAGTTCCGGTGATCTCCATTTCCTAAACGATTGCCTTCATTATTCACAATCTTCGAGCAGTAGTAAGGGAGGCTATACGAATCATCATTCCTCTTCATCGTCGTCTCATCACCTTCTTCATCATCAGCAGCAACAGCAACAATCGTTCCACAATCACATTGTGGGTAGTGGTAGCTTGCTGCACAACCACCTCCACCATCACCACCAGCCGGCTCATCATCACATGCAGTCTCCTTTATCAGTTGGATCATCGTCTACCTCCTCTTCCTCCCTAACGGCCGCAAATTCGTCGTCCTACCGGCACAAGTTTCTTGATCTCGATGTACATGAACTTCCCCCTTCGGATATCGTCAAGTCCGTCCTCTCGAAGAAGTCGATCTTTGACGAAGATCTCAAGCGGCTCGAAAACATCGACGACAAGTATGAGCCACGCGATTTTTCAAATTATTCGAAAAGCAGTGCTACCTTGGCTTCAGCAGCAACACTTGCAAACGTACTGGGCAGCAGCATAGCTACGGCCATCGGTGGAGCAGGTGTTGTGTCAGTTCCACCGGGTGTCGGTGTCGGAATTCCCTCGCCTGCTTTAGTCAACAGTGTCGCATCGTCGGCTAGTGCATCGCCGGTACACATGAGTTCAGCGAAACCAGCTGCTGCCGCGACATTAGCTGCATCTCAACAGCAGCAGCAGCAGCAACAACAACAACCACAGCAAAACACAGCCAGTAGTGGTGTACCAATTTTAACTGCAGCAACAGCGGCTATCGCTGCAGCCGCGACAACAGCCGCTACATCTCAGCCAGCTAGTGCAGGTTCAGTAGCCGCATTAAATATACAGCGAGCAAGCGGCAGCAGCGCTACGGTATCGCCAATGAACAGTCCACAGCCGTACAACAGCCCAACACCATCGTCGGTAAAATCCTGCCTGCAATATCCTTTTCCCAGTCATCCTCCATTGGCGCAACAATCACCTGGTTCATCATCTGGATCGAACGCTGCAACTACGACAACTACCACTAGCAGTGGTGGCAATAGCAGCAGCAGCTGCAGCACTACTGGAACTGGAGCCACGACGACAACATCGTCCTCGGATGCAGCTTCACAATCCACGGCTTCGGAGACGAAAACGGTGCCACCATCTACGTCTCCGATGGGGGCTAGCAGCGGTACACTGCCCACTAGTAACGCCAACACCGGCAGTAGCAGCAACAGCAGTAGCAACAACACCCCAATAACAGTTACGTCGTCCCCGTCCGTTAATAATAGTACTAGCAGTAATAGCACGACAAGTAGTAAAAGTGCGACCAACGCTGCAAACAACACTTCAACTGATGTTGCTGCTGCATCGTCGACAATACTTACAACTGTTACTGCTGCGAACAATACGACGACAGCAGCTACCACAACTGCTGCTAATGTTGTTGCCACTGCATTATCTACGTCGTCGTCATCGTCGTCAACCAGTAAACCAAAGACCAATGTTTTAAATAAAAGTATTAGTTTAACAGAAAAAACAAGTACAAACGCTAGCGGTAACAACAATAATTTAATACACAATAGTAGTAATCTAAATAGTGGTAGCAGCAGCAACAGCAGTAGCGGTATTAGCACTGGCTCTAGTGCTAGTGTTAATCATCTGTCGTCAACGGCTGGAGCTACTACCGTGTCGTCGGCAGGAGTAATAGCGAATATAACAACAAACATGGCGACACAGAAACTGTCCTCTTCTGTGTCGTCGGTTTCGACGGCTACTCCTTCGTCGTCATCATCATCATCATCATCATCATCATCGTCAGTGGTAGCGTCGTCAACTAATAGTAACAATAATGTGGTTGTGAAAAGTATCAGTAGCAGCAATAATAATGCGGGAGCGACCAGCATACCGGGAAGTACAAACATGGGTACGGTTAAGCTGAGTTCTGGTGGTAGTGGTGGCGATGGCGGCAATATATCGTCCAACGAACCATCGCATATGCATTCCAGTACCGGTGGTAGCAGTTCTACAAAAGGATCATCTTCACAGAAAGAAGAATCCAACAGTGGGGGCATCAAGAGCGCCAGCAGTAGCAGTGTCAGTAAGCATCACAAGGATCGTCGAAAATTATCCACTGCGTCGTCTACCTCATCGACATCGTCGTCAAGTGTTGCATCCTCACCCAATCCCGCTTCTACCGCATCTGGTGGTGGTAGTGGTGGATTAGCTGTAGTGGATGACTCCGAGGAAGCGACAGCACCGTCGACTGCAACGGTATCGTCAAAGAATTCGAGTAAATCTTCGAGCAAGTCGAACTCACACCATCATCATCATCATCATCATTATGGTGCTAGTGATCACGGTGGACATCGAAACAACAGCTCCAGTGGGGGTCATCATAGCCATCGACATCACAGTGATAGTGTCAGTAGCAATAGCAGTAGTAGCAGCAGTAATGGTAGTGGCGCCAACAGTACTGTGAAGAACTCGAACAAAGAGCAAGATCGCAACCATGTGGGCAGTAATGACCACAGTACCGCTGCTACCAACAACAGCTACCGTGATGAGTTCGATCGGCTTAAGCAGGAAGCTGCTGCTGCATCAGTCGGTGTGGAGCGTCACACATTAAGTGGGTCATCGAAGCGTAAAGATCGCGACGATCGTTTAACCAACGATGAAGAAATCCGCAAAGGAAAGGATGATAGTGGGATTACTAACGCAGAACATCGCGAAAGGGATCCAGAACGTCATGGTGGACAAGAAAAGGATCGAAAGCAACAACAGCGAGGTAATGATGCGGATAAAGAGCACGACAAAGTTCATCGTACGACGAAATCTTCTAACGATGCAGAGCCGACGATGAAAGAATCCTCAAATTCGTCGAGTCAAAAGAATCACCATCACTATCACCAGGACGATGCCGTTGCACAGCACCAACATCATCTCCATCGGGAGAGATCATCGGAAAAGGATCGTCGCGATCGTGTGAATTCGTCTGGCAGTGGATCGCCATCAAGAAGTACGTCGAAACGGCGTCTCAGCTCACAGGACAGCAACGAATCGGCGCTCGATGAAACAACAGCGTTGAAAAAAGTTCGTTCAAGTGCACAGCAGGATGGTGGAAGTGTTGTGACCGGTAGCAGCAATGGTTCAAAGAGCGGTGAACGGCGAGAATCTGGAAAGGAGAGCAGAAGAGAGAGTAGCAAATACCACCATCACAAGTCCAGCGGAACTGGTGGTGGTAGTAGCAGTAGCAGTCACAATCACCGGTCAGAAAAGATTTCTTCAAAACACAGCGGAAGTAACAGCAACAGTGCTGTTGTTTCAACAACCTCGAACGTGGTTAGCGCTATGGAAAAGGATTCCACCTCAAGCAAGCAGCAGCATGCGTCAGAAAATCATGTTGACGATAAGCAACATCATCAGGCATATCTGCTGGAAGAACGCCGTAAAGAGATCATGCTATCAAGCGAAGATCGTGGTGTCATCACCGGTTCTGGTAGTACAACAGGCAGCGGTGGTGGTATATCTCACCATCATAAGCGCAAAGAACGTTATCACGATAAGCACAAGTCGAAGAAAAAGTGTGATCCGTCTCGTGACAAAGAAAATGCGCTTAGTGCAAACTTCCCAGCCGATAGCTACGGTGAGAATCGTTCAACAAGCGATGAAGAAGAGCAGAACCGAATACGATACAAGAAGGAACGGAAGGAGCTACAAGAGTTTGCCAAACAGCGCTATCATGGTTCTGGCGGAACCGGTGGCACTACAGGCAGTATGAGCTTGGATGCGGTAGATTACAAATTAGCTGTCAGCAAGTTGAACTGCAGTGGCAGCGGTGGTGGAAGTCGTATCGATCGTAAATCCTCACAACCAGTAAGTCGAGCCGAATCATCAGCCGAGGAGGGACGGGAAAAGAAAAAGTGTAGATCAAACAGCAGCCGTAAGGCAAACAGCTCCGATACGGACGATTCCGATGAACCGAAAAAGCACTCGATCTTCGATATTCCCGATGATGGACCGAACATATCTATGTATGACAAGGTGAAGGCTCGTTCGTGTAAAAACATGCAGAAGCAGGAGGAGGAGAAGAAGATAAAGGCCAAATTTTCCCAGTTGAAACAGTGCCGGGCCAAGCGGGAAGGTAAGAACCGTTCCAAGAGCTGGGAGGAGGGCGATGATTCTGATTCTGATGGCATGAACTCGGACACGACGATCAATAGCAAGTACAATCATAAGGATCACAATAAGAGTGGCATGGTGACGACGACGGATGATGAGGAGCACGTACCAACGACTCCACGATCTCGGCGTAATTTCAAGGATTCGTCACTGGCATCAGACTCGGATGAGGGCCATCAGGAGCATTCTGCGCATCGTCATCAGCAACAACAACAGCACCGTGCGGCGATGTTTAATCGCGAGCGATTAAACGATTTGTGTGATGATGAGAGTAGTGAGGGTGGCGGTAATTTGGTGGTACCCACCATTGGTGATGGCCGCGAAAAGCAACCGAATCGTGAACATCAGCAGCAGCATCAACATCAGCGGCAGCAGCAAAAGCAGCAACAACAGCAATATCACGAAAAGAATCGCCGTCGAAGCTCTGGTGAGGACAAGAAATCTTCACGCAAAAATTCTCGTTCCACACGCATACAATCGGATACTGAGACGGACGACGATTCGACGGCTCGTGAGCGATTGAAACTGAAGACATCGTCCAGCGGTAATAGCTGTGCGCTAGACAATAGCATGATTTCCGATGCAGAATTCGATCACATTAACGACAATATTGGACGCATGTTTGGAGCAACTGCTGAGCAAACTGTTAAGATAAAAAAGGAGGTTAAGAGTGAAGATGAGGGTGTGATGGATCAGGACAAAAAAGGATCATTTGTTGGTACGACAAATGATACAGCAAAACTGTCACCCGCAAGCACAAAATTGGATAGCAGCATAGTATTAGGTGGTGATGAACGCAAACCTTCAGCCTTTACGTTTATTGCCAGCGACATTTCCGATGATGATCTGGTGAAAACGGTTGTAAAATCAGAGTCACTACATCAACACTCCGTCGTCTCGTCGATCAACTCCATCTCATCGATACCGGCAATGGTAGAGGCGGGGGTATCTTCGATCAAACGTGAACCAGTTGATCCTTTATCGTCGTCGCACAAGTCGTTTAAAGAACGTCAACAACATTTGTGCGATCAATCCGGCTCGGACGGTGGTGATATCATGCTGCAGATGACATCAAAGACGGAAGTTAGCCATACAGAAAA
>JXXA01012556.1:0-10467 GCA_000956255.1 Anopheles punctulatus | reverse complement strand
AAATGTTTCATTTCATACTTTTCTTCCACATTCTGTCTCCCAGCTGGTGTCTTTGCTATACTTTACTAGCGCTAGCGACAAAAAGAAAGTTAACCACTGCAATATCTTACTCGCAAAATTGCACATTCCGATTCCTGCATCACACGAGTCCAGACCCCTCAGCTGGTCCAACCGGAAGGGGGGAAAACTAACTGCACACAATAAAATAAAATCGACCAGATCGCTCCCCGCTTCCCCTCCCTATTTACACGCAAAGATAATACTTCTGCTGGCGAAATCTGCTCGCGAAGAAACTTCTGTTTTTTTCTGTTTGGAGCGAAGAAGCAAAAAATACTCGCTGCATGTCTGGGACCCTCTTCGTAATCCTTTACGAAAGGAATGACGGAAGAGAGAAAGAAAGAGAGAAAGAGAGAGAGATAGAGAGAGAGAGATATTGGGGAGGAGATATGGGTACAGAAAAAAGTCCTTCAACCTAGACGAGTGGCACAGTTTAATCGTTTTCCGGAGCCAAAATTTTCTTCTGCTGCTCGAGTGGCAGTTTACAATTTATGGCGTTCGCTTGAACCAAGCCGAAGAAAAGCGGTAGAAAAAAAAATCACACACTCACACACACACAACGCGACCAAACCCGACAACCGGTTCTGTTCTGGACTATCTTCGTTTGTGGTATCCCCTTGTCGCATAGGAGCAGGAACGCCCATTCGGGACCGAAACGCTCCGTTAGCTGCAGAGCGGAGCAAATATCGCTAGCTCGAAAAGACAATTCGGTCAGTCCTATAAGTCATCGGGGGCCAATTGGTGCACGAAATGATTGTGCGAATCTTTATACGCTTAATACCGAGGGGTGCGAGCAGTAATGTGGTGGAAAAACGAACACGGTGATTTATTAAGGCGAAAAAGAAATGAACAGAATAACTCTCAAATTATATTGCATGCTTCGAAATCTCGAAAGTTCCGAAAATAATTATTACAATTGAAAAACCACGAATAAAAAAGCTCCAAAATTCAAGAAGTAAAAGAAAGAAGTAAAAGAAAAGAAGTAAAAGAAAAAAAGTCAAAGTTAAAAATAACCATCGAAAAGTAATTGCCTTCCAACAAACGCTGCATAGAAGACACAGCCATACAAACTTCAAAGAAAATGCTTCCGAATGAAATATGCATCCGATAGTGGAGAACATCAAAACACGACTGCGACTGTGGAGAGAACGGTCCGATACCAGTTCCGAAAGGGCTTACGGTTGCCTGTCACCGCCCATAGCAAATCGTCGCCATCCTCGCCTCAACCAACCATTGCCATTGATGAAAAATAAATATCGATTGAAAGTCAAAGCGACACGACCGATTCATAAGGTAGGTTCAAACGCAACGTCAACCCACGTCGGTCCGTTCGTTGCAATCATTAGACACCGAAAAGCTGTACGGCTGCTCTTTTCGGACCCTTTCTCGCCGAGCTCCGACCAATTGCAATCAAATCATCCGAAAATGCATTAATTTAATGGAAAGCATATTGCACCCGTCCGCATAAGCACATAAAACCGGGACGAAATAAGTACCGACCGTCTCGGACCGGTTGGTGTGTGCGAAATGATACTTTCGGAATGCACCGGGTAGGCTTTACGGGTCAAGCGACCAAGCGACCAAGCGACCAAACGACGTGCAATGGAAAATGTTCGAACAATGTTTCATTAATGGGGAACTTTTCTCTGCGAAGGATTTTCTGCTTTATCGGAACGATGAGATTCTGCAGATGGTACGGGTAGGATTCGCATGCAGAGTTGCAAAAACCTCAGCCAGATGAATTTTATGTGTTATTTATAAACAAATCAAACAGAAAGGGACACCAAATGGAACGCATTTGTTTGAAATCCCTGTTTAAAATACGCAAGAAGAATGTTCGTTGACTAGAATGGCTAGAAGTGCAAAGGAATTGTACCGATATCGTCTCGCAACCGTTCGTAACCGGAACAAAACAATAAACAAATATCTGAAATCGCAGCGAAATTGTAATCTTACTGATCAATATTTATTTATACCATTCAGCTCAGCATCATCAGTACCAATTTTGAATTACAAGGGAAATTATGCAAAAACATCTAAATAATCAGTGTGGGTGAAACAGAATTCTGGTTTTTCTGGAGCTGTATACTAGTTGAACCGCAGTTCAAATGTATAAACACGATTTGGAATTTCTAGTTTCACTCCCCCGCGTGAGCCAAGAACATATGTGTAGCACATTTGGTGTTTTGCAATAATTCATAATTATTGCGTGCTACTGAACAGCGATTTTACAAAGCATTGCTCCTCTTTAACGAAAGCTGATTTTACTCTACAAAACCGTTGCTATTTTCTATGAGCAATGTACCATGGAATGCCGAAATGTATGCCAAGTTGAGTCTTCATTTATTATTCTCTTTAGACATTAAACACCAACGGTATCTCCATTTGTTCGTCGGTGTGAACCACTGCACATCCTTCAACAACAGAAGCAGCTTGTTATCTTCAATAACTTAGATGCAGCTGGGATACAGTCCATATGACAGTTGGTGCCTAGTTGACCATACTTATAACTCACCGAGCAAGTGCTCTTCCGCCTCAATCGAAACTCGAAGGTGATAGGAAAGACAGGACACCATGGCCATCATACGGGGTATAGTTCAGCACACCTTAAAACTATTGCAGAAGCATTACAATGTTGGACACCCGGATAACCATTTCTGTCTGCTGCGCAGTCTGGACGTGATTTCTCGTAAGTATTCCATATCCTGCAGCATTGTTGATGCTACAAACTCCGCTTTTGAAACTCCTAGCGGCCATGTTGATCCAGCGCCCGCGCTCGAAGCTTGAGGTCGGATTGAAAACGTTCGGATTATATATCATGGTGCTCTACACGATGACCCTAGCGTACGACTTCAGCCAACAACCGGACATACGTGCGGCCATGGACATTTTCTGTATGCTGTCGCTCTTCTGCTCCATTGTAGCACGCAATACATGCCTACGGCAATATCAACCGCACATCAACGCACTGGAACGACTGGATGCGAGTCCGCAATTTCGTGTAGGAACACCGAGCGCCGAACAGATTCGTCGCAAGGTGGCGATGGAAAACAATCGCTACCTCGGTTTCGCTATCTTTTCTCACTTCTTAACCGTGACGGTGTACGTGTTTCAAAACATGGCAATGGAAAACTCATTCGTGACGATCATCACCTACGCACCGGTAGATCTGTCCCAATTCTCACCGACACTCGATAAAATGGCGCAACTATTCTACTGCCTTATCGGATACCCGTGGGGCTGGTACCATGCGGCAGGTCAGTTGACCGTGATCATTTCGCTCCGTTTGGCCATTGCCGAGTTTCGGGTATTTATTGACTCCCTCGCTACACTCGACGGCCAGATTCAGGAGAGACTAGCGTCCGACCACACGAACGCGGGTGAAGAACAAACAGTTCGAGAGCTTCTCCAGGAGCATGCCCGACGACACTCGCAGCTGATCATGGTCATGATACATTTGAGAATATTATTAGATGTCTATTCGCTGGTGCACTTCTCCTTCTACATGACCATCGTGGCTGCTTTCATGACGCGAGCATACATCATTCCCGGTAGCTCATCGCTCGGCATGGCTATCCCGCTACTGGTGACTATAGTTTTCTTCTTCGAAACACTTGCACTCTGCCTGATAGTGGAGAATTTAGTGTTGCTGGTAAGTCTATCGGTAATCGCTGCGGGGTTGTAGTTCGTGGTCTCAACTACAGTGAAAATTACAGAACCGTGAAGTGGGCATCGTTTTGTATGCCTTCGACTGGACGAGATACCTAAGATTCGGACAGTCGATCAAACGGACCATGATGTTGATGATAATGCAGGCAAGCAATACGAGAGATTTTTCGGCCGGAGGATTGACGACCATCTCAGCGGAACTGTTCGCAAATTCATGTCGCCTCGTTTACACCATGATAATGGGCATGGCCAATCTAGCCTCACAACCAAGTTCATAACTTATAATCTTCTTTATGGTGTTGCTTCTGACCAGTGTAGCTTCACACACCTTCAAGCGCAACTCAAGAGCACAAGAGTTTACGTTGCACAAATCCAGCACACGGGTACACACATTTTTATGGAAATTTCCTTACTCTGGTTAGTAATTATTAGTAAATCTTTTTGACACCGTGAAGTATGCAATGTAGAAATAAAAATAAAAAAGACGAGAAACAAATCAGTTGATGTCCAACTCAAAACGTGCCTCCTGTAAAAATATAGCAAATGCATCCAAGTGCAACAAACCTAAACCGGAAAAGGTATGGAATTATAAATTCCATATTCCATAATTTACTAGCAAAGTTTCCATATTTATTCCATAATTCTAATGTCAATACATAACGCTGATCACACAAGTAACACTAGCGTAACGTACAAGTAACGGCTCAAACTTCCTAGAGGGCGTTTTTGTAGATTTTGTTTCATGTAAATGTTAAATTGCATTTCTCCTAGGCGTTTTATGTACTCAACGTACATAATGCATCCGTCGTAACAAATACCTGTATACATACCTTTTGCATGAAACTAGCTCGTCTAAAAACTTCAACTTCAATTACCTTTAAAATATAAACATAAATGATCGAAGCACGTACTTTGTGTGCCAGGCTTCCTCGAACGTGTAACACACCGTAATCGATGTGGCCGAAAGGGCACTCTTGAAAACGCATGGGATCTCCCATGTGCGCAAGCCACACCGAGACTATCCCATTGCCGGATGGATGTAGCCATGTCCGCGCACTCCAGCCGATAAAACAACTGATCACTATACAACAAGCAGCCAGGCGTGCTCGCGAGACTTCCGCTATGCAAAATAACCCACCTTTCACGGCGCTGCACCCCTTACCGGCCGCACGGCTGCAATAATACAACACACTTAGTCACACAGACACAGACAAATAAGCACAAAAAATCACCACGATGACAGGACGACGGTGCGGAACGGCCGGTCCCTCCTTCGCCGTTGTTTTCCCGCTTGCATCACAGGCCTCAGCTGTTCCAATGGCACGGCAGCGGGCAGGAATCATTTATCATTAGAATAACAAATGCACTAACTGAACATTCCAGAGCTCAAGGACACAGCCAGGACACAGAGCCAGTAGGTAAATGTAGCCGAAGCATATAGCACACAAGAAACGCACATACACACAGATCTTCCGCGCTACGAACAAAAGCCCCAGTTCCAACGCACCCACGCCACGCCACAGGGCGAGAGCGGGCCATTGAATGCGCATTGCCCACCCCCAGCTCCGACAGGAAGTGGTGACGGTGGCGGTGTCGGTGCGGTGGTGCAGTTGCAGTTTCCTTTTGATTTTCACGTCCTGCTGCTGGATGTTGTTTACATGATTTACGGGTGGAATTTTCCAACAACACACATAAATTTCAACCCCACGCACCCCCCCACAGCGTGGTTCCCTCCTTCACGGGCTTCTTCTCGGCCTCTCGGTGATATCGGCGCCTTCGAGCGGCCATCTTGCCGCCCGGCGTTCGGGGCAAAATCGTTAGCCAAATCTTGCCAACCTGCACCGATGGCCCACCCAAGTGCACCCAGGCACGGTTGCTGAAAGTTTAAAGTCCTGCGAAACCATTAGAACCAACCGATGAACTTGCTGGCGGTTTTGCCCTCGGCCCTCGAATCACCCGGAAATCGTGTGAAAGAAAAACCGTTGCCCTCGAAGACGTTGCAGCTGGGCAAGGGAAAACCCTGCAGCCAGATTTTCAGTTCAGCACGTGTACGGATGTACGGTATACCGTTGCCGTTGTTGTGTTCTTGCAGCCAGCTTTGTGGTGGGCGCGTTTTGTTTGCGTTCCCAGTGCACTTCTGTTCGGCTAATGATAATACTACAACGTGTTTGCGATTTGTATTTGCCATCGGTATTGGCGAAATGCGGGGGTCCTTTTGTTTAGAGGCTAGAAATAAATGAGAGAAAAAAAAACCAACAACTACAACATAATCTGCACTACCAGCGTTTCCCGGATCGGCAAACAATATAAATTATAATCCAAAATCGGTCACTATGCATGTGGTTCATTGCAGTTGCGTTTTTTACATGAAGGTCGGTTAGGGTTTTGCGATTGTGAAATATTTCACACGTCAGCTTATCCTTTGATGTAATCACAGTGTAAAGGTGGGAGTGTAAAATTTGCGCCATCCTGGGGTTGTTTGAACTTTGATCGCATTTTTACTGTGGCATGATTTATTGACAAAGGATCGGTTTAACGCACCGTGCATCGCTTCAAAACTGACGATTATTAGTTATGTAGGAATTGTAAACATGTAGTTTTCGGTATTTTTTAATGATTATGTTCTTATTGAATCGCTATGCCAATTAGAAAATGAAAATATGAGATTTAAATTAATATGAGGATAGGTTGGGCAAGGATGTAAACATCGCCTAAAATTATGCAAAATAATGCTGTATCAGTATGTGTTATTATTGAAACATTAGATGGTGGCTAAGATGGAAAAAATACTATAATTTTACCTGCTGGAAAATCGTTAAATTAAATTAATATTACGAACATATGGTGCACCTAATTACAGAACTAAATTACCCATTAAAGACCCTGGTTTGCGCAACATACGGCTTATCGCATAAAGGAATGCGTTTTGCACAGATTAGCACACGTTTTCTTTTGCAGCACTGTTCATGCTTTCATTCCCAAAATGTTCCCAATATGAAATTGATGTTCTCGAAGTTATTAGCAACTCCATTAACTCAAGCGCATGAAGCTTACATCGTAACAAAAGAACAGAATATTTTAAGCGGATTATTATCTACCCATTATTCTTTCTTCTCCTTCTTCCCCTTTTCCCCTTCGGTCCGTACAAGAACCTTGCACAATAGCAGCCGCACTGCTGCCAGCAGGAACATTAAAATGCGTTCGATCCGAGCGAGATGTGCACGAGCGCATTAAACAAAACACCGTGCGCACAGAAATCCGGATTGTAAATAGACGCCGCGATGCGAGTGCAAAAGGGAACACCCTCCCGTGTGCGCAAAATGAATGCACAAACATTTATTTCGCGCAAAACGTCTCCGGTGATAAATTGTGCTTTTTTATCTTCGGATTTGCGCACCCGGTGCGTCCGTTTCGTCCCGGTTTCCGGTGCTCGCGAATGCTTACAGCAAACCACTGGGGCGTACCGGCGCCGGGACGTAATCCGCGAATGAAGAATAATGAGCTTTACCTTAAAATAATGGTCGCCACTTGCCGCGACGGTAAAGGTGCATATTATGTAAGAAGCATACACGCTGCTGGAGTCGGTTGTTTGACGCGGTTTGCCAAAAAATGTCGCTGGATCGTTTAGTTTTAAGCCGAACCGGCGGTTCGATGATGAACCGACGCTTATCTACCGTCCCCTGATGCTCTCATCTGTTTCAATAAGGATTTGCGGTTAATCCTCGGCTGATGCCGTGCTCGTGAAAGTGCTGCTGCAAGTAGAGAGAAGTGTTTTGTTTGCTTTTGTTCTCCTTTACACTGGCAACCGTCAAGACAGAATAATTGCATCGCATCTGTATTGTGTCGAAGGAACAAGTAAGCGTCCGGTTCGTATCTCGAACCAAGGAACGATCTTATGCGACCTAATTGATTCGCAACTGTTCTTGAGAAATCCAAGCTTTACATGACTCCATTAGGGTTTAAATGATTTCGAGTCTTGTTGATGTGGTTTACTACCCTTTGTCTTCTGTAATATTCCAAACATGTTTCATAGTTTCGTTCTAATTAAAAATGGTTATTTTTAGAATCATACTAAACACATCAGCCTGAAAGTATGCATATCTTATGAAAAAACCGATTATTTCTCCAGAGTACATGTATTGAACCATAATAGTTTATTTTATCAATTTAATATCCTGCTGTAAATCAGTAAAGTAAATCAAATAATAAAATGAAAAGATGTGAAAACCCGCTTTAAAATTATTTAAAGCAATCAATCACATTTTACTCTGTTCAAGTTTTTTTTTAACAACAAGTGCACCACAACGCGGGACAACAACGGATAACAAATTCTCCTGCACTGAACAATTACTTTGCGCTAAATTTATATTTCACCGTTTCGCTCTATTCTATTGTGCCACTGGAACAATTATTCCCTGGCAGGAAAAAAAATGCTGCCCTCAAACAGCCATGTCACCTGACAATGGAAATGCGCTGGCGTGCCCGATAGTATTTGATTTATTTGCTGCATACGATCAATCAGCACGACCGACTACACGTTTGATGGTCGACACAGGTAGAGTACATTCTTTACCATTTGTCGTGCTAAACCAAATACATTTTACTATGCACAACACCGCAAGACAAACAAACACACCGGGCCCACCAACCGCCCTCGCTGCGTACGTTGACTTTGTCATGAAATGGAATAAATTTGTCGTTTATTAAATTCCCTCCCTCGCACAAAACCGACCCACCCATTGCGTTTGCAATTGATCCCCCTCCACTGCCGGTGTTCCGGCATCGGAGAACTTCACAGAGGCCCCCACAGGAACAGTCATGCTAGGTTGTACATTGTAACGCAAACATTCATTAAATCGCTCGAATGCAAGAATGTAAAAGTGTAGTGAGAGCGCGTACCGCGCCAATAGGCGGTTGGCAAACGAGAAGGAATCCGAGACCAACCACCGGATGTGATTGTACCTTCGGTGCTCCCGCTCTCCCTCTCTCCCTCTTGCTCGCTAGCCAATTTCCCTTTCTCGTGATGCTAAAAATTCATTAAACCAAAAACACGCATTCGATTGGTTTTCAGTTCAAGCGATGCTCTTGATTTGCCCGAAACTCCGCGCCAGCGCCACCACGAACATTCCGCCCCATTTTGCCCCGTTGCTTGTTTGTGGCCTGTGTTCCGGTGCCGATGAGAACACACGGCGGCTCTTCGCGGCTTCAAGTCTCCCACCATCCCCATCCCCGCACCCCGTTCCCCTGCAGCCACAGCTAAACATAATTTGTAAATCGATATTGAAATCGGATTCCCGTCGAGGGTTTCCCACCACCGAATCCTTTCCAAGTGGGGTGAGAACCACCGCCGCCGCTCGCAATCGAAGCAAATTACAAAAATTCACTACCGACAAAGATGCGGTGCGGTGTGGTGGAGATGCTGCTGTTCAACAAAAAGTGCCTCTACAAACTCACCATACCGGTGGAGCGCGCGCTCGCCCGTAACACGCTGGCATTTTGGCGTTGCGATCGATAAAACGCGCGATTCGTGGCTTCGCATCCCGCGATGCGCCCACATTGATAAGCGCCCAGCCATTAGCATTATCGCGCGCAACCAATTGCGCATGATTTATGGGTTGCGCGCGTTCGGACGATGTGGGCGCGCGGCGGTGTCGTCCACTTGGCTCCATTTTATGTTGATTTGTGGTGGCTTGGGATTACGGGTAAGTGGCTTAACGGGTGAGTAGGTGAGTGAGAGAGACAAAGAGAGATAGAGCGATGCGACCGTACCTGTCGCGTGGAAGGGTGGAGAGCGACTGCAAGGACATGTAACAAACGTGAAACAACACATCGCAGCGCTCTCCTTCGGTCGACGCGAAATGAGATGTAAATTTATTGTCGAACAAAATTAATTGATCATCCCTAATCGTTCCCTGTCTCCCTCCGGTGACGCCTATCTGGGCACATGCGTGTTTGATGAATAATGCCGAACAGACGCAAGCGGCAAAATTGATGATTTTATGGCAAGATTGTAATTTCCCAACCCCGAAGGGCACGGGGTTCATTCTTATCGGATGCGGAATTCAATTTACGAAAGAGTGCGACCGCCGTGATGGTAAAATTGATAATTAGCTGCAGATAAGCGGTATAAATTTCTGCTCGACTTGCCTGATGCCCAATGGGCGAATATTAAAGACAAGATTTGTTGTTTTTTTCTACTATCAAATCATATTTTACACATCTTCTTACTAACCATATATCTACCTCGACTGAGGAAGATGATAAATGTAAGCAAATAAACACATTGCATACATTTAGGGGCTCCGATTATGAAAAAATACTTTAAAATTCTAAATAAACTATTACTATCGGTTGATGATGAATCGGTACAGTGATACATGTTGTCTATGGTTGCTTGGTTGTGCTTGGATTAATGCTTGTAGCCATTAGAGCTGGTAGTTAAAGGCTTTTTAAAACTTCAATTATAAGATGCTATAATGCTTTACAGCAAAAGCTCTACAAGTTTAATAGAAGTAACCTCCATCACTGTGAAAGTTTTGCCGCTAACACTGCACTTATAAAGCCTCGAACTGAACCACGTTCAGCACACGAGCGCACGGAACGCGGTAAGTTCTAATGTTCCATAAATTAAAGCAATCGATTTTGGCCGAGACAGTTGCGGATGCTTACGGCGCAAATAGAACGCAGACGAAGTTTTACCGCTGCTTCCTCGCACACTAGAGAGCTCCGCTTCTTCCCCCC